>JARHVA010005673.1:545000-572500 GCA_037957365.1 Torreya grandis | reverse complement strand
TCACTTTCCTAAATATTTAGTTTGTTATCCACTTTATGTATTTTCATTACACCTATTCCTATACTCATATTTTATCTCCATGATCATCAAAAACAAACATCACATTATAAATGTAAACATCATGAACCATGCCCAAAAATTATACCATCTCTCTACCTATGATCCAAACACAATGAAAACATATGACAACATATCATCAACATCATCCTATCTATCAACCATCATAACATCACATGAGAATATACCATGTCATAAATAATTACACTAGTCACCATCATAAAAAAAAGAGTCAATGAGAAAACCATCACAAACCATAGCATATACTAGTTTATCCATCTACCATAACATTAGCAAAACTCATCTTATAACATCAATTCATGCCAAACACATCACATAACCATAAACAAAGACATTACATTATCATATGACATAAATCCATTAATAACACATCTTATCACATCTATGAACAAAATTAAAGCATCATAATTATTTTTCTAGCATCACATGCCTAAGCTCCTAGGTCAAACATCTCATAAAGCATATGCAAGAGGTCACATATGATAAACCATAAAACATGAACATCATGAACCATAATCATACATCATAGATAAAATCATAATCCATACACCATATACATTAGGTCATCATAAATAATACATATAAAAATGTATCATCTCTCTCTCATAAAAATATACATCTCATTATATCGACACGCAGGCTAGTATCAAAATAATATATATATATATCAAAACATGTCTAAACCTGGTCATGGGGAAACACTACCAATAGCCCCACCTAAAACTACACTTAGTTTTATGCCACTACTGATGGCCCCACCTAAACCTATACCTATACTATACCTAGTGGGGGTCCCCCTGGGATCCCTACTTGACCAATTATATCAACCCACTATCTTGGAGTAGCTATAGATGGCCCACCAACCAAATTAGATCTATAATCCACATAATGCATTGCCTATGGAAATTGGTCTAGCATTATCACCTCATAATATCTAAGCTCTGATATAGTATCTAAATAGCATGCCCATAGCCCTATGTCTAGTGGCCCTCTTACTACTACTATGGCTGCTCCAACCCTCTATCTTAGTAGGTTCCTCTCCTACATGACTATCCCAAGGGATGCTTGTGTTTGATCCCTCTCACCTATAAAAATGACAAGCTGATCTTTTAATATGGAAACCTATCCTTATAAATCCTATACCTATGCCTATATTGTAATCAATGCTATTTGTACCTATCCATCATGGCTTGCAAGATCTACAACCATAGGCCTCACACCTTTGTCATTCCCACCAATATCTATAATGACATATATGGGCTAGTACTAATCCATCTACATATCTAGCATCATCTACAAGAGCCCTAAATGGAAGCTCCTCATAACAACCATCCAAAACTATTGGAGTAGGTTGGGACACCAATAATTGAACCTTTGAATCCTACCTCTTATATTTGAAAAATGGACCCAAGACACCCTATACCAAGCCAAAATATCAATGCACCCTATCAAATAGGATCAAATCCACCTCCTGTTATCATCATCCCACTATCCATATATAGCTCTAAAGGGTAAGGGTCTATGTCCTATAACTTGGCCATATCAAAAAATGCACATACTACCTTTAGGTGATATCTCTAACCACTAGTGCACCTAATGCACCCCTGAACCACTCTACATCATTGGCACCAAATCTTGCCCTTGATGTAGCCATATCATCCCTCCATCACATGAAGCCAACAAGGAACTCTATCTAAGTATAACTAAATCATGACAACCCTACTAGTCTCAACACTTGAATATGCTCATAGGCCCAATAATGAAGAACTAGGTCGATATTGATGTTGTATCTCCTATGGTGCCCAAACCCACACAACTCCTTATAGATCTGTACAAGAAAATCAAGACCCAACCAAACACCATCTTACCAAGTAGTAACTCTACCAATACCCCCAATAAAACATAAGGAAACCTCTCGCTACTCAAATTTGGGAGCCCAAAGCACATCACCATAATCATGAGCATCATCATGAGTCTCCTTTCACTTGGACCTCTTTTATACAACATTGAGTAGATAAATACCCTAGTGTGCCATCAAACTTAGTTGCTCACCTCCTTATATAGACACTCAAATTAATATTCCTACTCCTCTCACTCAATCTGATATATCACCTCATTGAGTAGTGAGAGTCAGATAATTTAGTGTACGTCTTTCAAGAGAATAGTCATCTCCTCAATCGATAGTAAGAAAGTGTTTGTATAAATATCCCATTTCTTGATGAGTGTTTTGACCATGGATGCATCTCAAGGCACATGCTAATAATGCCTCATAACCCCCAACCTTACCTCCTTTATATGGGCCCAATCCTCTAAATTCATCCCCATGTGTATCTAAAGAAAGATGCATGATACATGGTCACACATCTCAATCTACTCCCTGGCCTACATCATATCAAACACTTGGCTTAGTTGTTAACACTAGTCTTGTCTACACCTAGATTTTGGACACCTACCCTAATCCTCTATCACTCTTACCTATCTATTTCATCCTATCTATGTTTCCCCCTAGTAACTAAGATTGAACTATCAACCCATGACTTCATGAAACCCTCAACCCTAACCCTAACCCTAACACTTACCCTAACCCTAACACTAACCTATCCCTCCCAACCATTAGTGGTCATAGTGATTGCTGATGGTTAAGAACCCTTACTTCATAGGGTGTCAACCATCAATGGTCAGACCTGACCATTGACAATCACTATGGCTATTCCATGGCTGGAATGCGTAAACCATAACCACCTACAAATAATAAATCAAAACCTACCTAAATGACTAGTCCCTTACCTACCCCACCCAAATCACCTCCCCTACCTATCAATTTTTTTACCTATAAATTTTTACACAAACCCCTAAAACCTACCTAGGGCATTACAACCCATACAAAACATTCATAGCATAAATTTGACCTCCCCAACCAAATTTAGTTGCATAAATCACACCTAAATACTAAGTAGAATACATTTCCTACATCATTCTTCAACCTCTATTATGGTCAAAACTCATGAACAACTACCTATCCATTTCCACATGATCCCTACATTTGAGGCCCATGAAATCAACCCACATACCTTCCACCAATGATCAAACTCCAACTCATCAAGTACCCACCCTAATAAATGCTGAAATCACTAGAGCCTAGTCAACCAAGTAAAAGTAACAATGAGTAAAAGTAGATTATGTTTTTACTTTTTTTTACTTAGTGGATTTTTAGGGTTTCCCTTGACTATCGATAGTTAGGGTGACCATTGATGGTCACATTTTAGGGACCTTGACCATCAATAGTTAGAATTCCCTAATTTCTACTTTTCATCTTAAAAACTATAATTTTTAAGCACACCTAAATCAAAATTTTCCCACTTTTTGTCAGGAGAAACCTACAACAATCAATATGCTCTAATACCAATTGTCATGTGACCCCTTATCCAATGGAAGCACAATTGATTACTTTCTTATAAGTAATTAAACATGAAATTATACCAGAATGATAAAGTAACTTGAAACTTGAGACAACAAAGAATTTGAGAGACAATACACACTCTTGTATTAGAAATTAATAGAAGAAAATACAATATGGAAGATGCCACTTCTTCCTCCACCTCAAAGGCTTGCCACACCTCAAGACCTTCTTCCCTCTCTCTCTTGCTCAACACAAAACCAAATCTACAACCTCAGTTGCTATCCCTCCTTGAATGCTTCAGCTGATCTCCTTGACCTTACACCTGTAGATCTCCTTGACCTTGCTTGCTTCAATGCTTTTACTTGCCTTCTTAGTTATTACAATACATGCCTCATGGGTCTTTATAAAGAATCCCATGGTTACAAAAATAGAAATCTAACTACAATAATTAGACACGTAGCTCGTGACTATAATTAGTCATTTGACATGCAAACACTCACTTCACTTAACTGACTATTCATCAACAACAGTTCTGGAAATACACAGGTGACCGACGTCGGTCCCTATCTGTCTAGTTCTGCCAACGTCGGCCGACTCCCTACCATCACTGGTTTCCTTCTCCACTATCTATGACCATTGTCAGTTATAATACCGACATTGGTTCCTCTGGTTCTTCAACATCCTCTTCTTGTGTCTGCAAATAGTTGAAGCTTTTAGCTCCACACCCTAACAATCTCCCACTTGGAGATAAATAGCTGCTACTGTACCTATACCTATACACCATCTATTTTGTTCCTTTGGATATGTATCCCTCTTTAAAGTCACTCTTGAAGACCAACCACCACGCAAACCTATGATGCAATACCTGTATCTTATGCCAAAAGAGTTTTGCTGCTCCCAAATTCTTCATGACATACTTCTGAACCAACTCTACCCTTAGCTCAGAAAACTCCCTGTCTATGAAACCCTGCAACAAGTAACACAATATAGTAACAAGATAATGTAGCTAATATTATCCAACCTGGTAAAGATAAAATACAATGGTCAAACCTCCATTACTTTGCAGCCTAATCAAGACCATATACCATAACATTCTATCTCATGTGTCCATCCACTCTATTCTCTAAAATGGGAATCCATCCCTCCATCCAGTGCTTTCTTCCAGTTGACAACTCTACCAAAAAATACCTATTTGGCTCTACTCCAAGGACTCACACTCCTCATCCATGTCAAGCTCCCACTATTTCTGGATTCTACTTGCATTACTTCTTCCCTCTTCCTAGTTCTTGACTATCAGTAAGCAATATAAAGAAGGTGAACAATGAATATGAGGTTCACATACCTTTTCTGACGTCCATATGGGTGTTTGAGACTCATTGATCCACCCAACATTTGTTCCAGTGACCGATCTCAGCCATCTCCTAGTCTACTCTCAATCGATGTCAGTTCCCTGCACTGACCCTGACTATCAACATCATTCCCCTGGCTGATGCCAGTGTACCCCCTGCCGACGTCGATCCTGATGACTGACGTCGGACTTCTCCTGCCTGACCTATCGACCCTGCTGGTCTGCACATGACCGATGTCGGTATTTGGATGACTGACGCCAGTCCCAAGTGATCGACATCAGTGTCTGTGTGTTCCTGTAAGTGATGAAATTTTCATCTGTGAGCTCTTCTTAGATCAAACCTCTATCCATGCTGCCCTGCTCAGATTTATTCAGCCCTTGTGACTGATCTCTATCCTTCATCTCCTCCATAAACACCAAGGCTTCTTTATTCCTATCAAAAGCATTAGATTTCCTTTTTTTGTAATGAACTCTATCTATGCTTTCCAAATCTAAACACATACCTTTTGAATCAAGAACTTCCATTCCCTTCTTATTCACGTGACCAAGCCTATTAGACCACATCTTCGAATCTACACCAAAAGTAGAATCAGTAGTATAAGTAGATAGATAAAGAGTATCTACTTTCTTACCTCTCGCTAAAACAAGTGCTCCCTTGGTAACTTTCCAAGAGTCCGCTATGAGGGTTATTGTGCATCCCTCATCTCCCAACCTTCCTATAGAAATCAAACTCTACTTCAGAATTGGAACATGCATGACCTCCTTTAACACCCATGTGTTGTCAATCTGAAATCTCAGCTGCACTTTCCCTTTGCCAACTATCTGACAAGGTGTACCATCCCCTAAATAAAGCACTCCAAAGTCTCCCTATTCATACTCATGGAACAAATCTCTATTTGGGGATGCATGAAAAGATGAACCAGAATCTAAAATCCATGATTTTACCTGACTATCCAAAGAAAGTATGAGAGCATCCTGTACCACAATATTTGCATCTTTTGCTTCTTCAATACCTACATGTTGATTCTCTTTATCTCTCAACCAACACTCCTTTGTATGTCCTTTCTTTCCACAAAACCAGTAGGTAACACCTTTGGATTTGGATCTCCTTCCCGACCTTGATTTCCCTTGCTCAATCTTCTCCCTTTGCCTTCCCCTACTTTCTACACTTAGAGCATTCCCTGATGATTCACTTGTGCTTCTCCTGCGTATTTTCTCATTCAAGATCACACTCACAACATCATCAAATTTTAAGATTTTAGAAGTAGATGCAGAATTACTTACTGCCATAACCAAACTGTCCCAACTTTCAGGCAAAGAACATAAAATCAAGAGAGCCTTTACCTCATCATCAAAAACAATATTGACTGAAGCTAATTGGTTTACCAAACCATGGAAATCACTGAGATGAGTATGTACTGATCCACCTTCCTGCTTTTACAAAGTAAAAAGCTGCTTCATAAGATATACCTTATTAGAAGCTGAGGGCTTTTCATATAAATTTGCCAAGGACTTTATCAACTCTTCCATTGTCTTGCACTGTGATAAGCTGGAAATCATAGATGATGCAAGGCTCAACCTTATGGAACCGAGAGCCTTCCGATCAAGAACACTCCATTCTTCATCCTTCATATCTGTGGGCTTACATGCAACCCCACCCAACGGTAAGTATAGATCCTTTTGATACAGATAGTCCTCAATCTGCATCGTCCAGTGTTGATAATTCTTGCTGTTAAACTTCTCCATTCATAGCTTACTTTCTTATACCATTGCTGAACTCCCACTCAATCAGAAAACCCTGTGAATGACCTGTAATAAAAAAATTAACCTGCTTCCTGCAGACCGTAAGTCTGATACCACTTGTCAAGAGAAACCTACAACAATCAATATGCTCTGATACCAACTGTTAGGTGACCCCTTATCCAACGGAAGCACAATTGATTACTTTTTTATAAGCAATTAAACATAGAATTATACCAGAATGATAAAGTAACTAGAAACTTGAGACAACAAAGAATTTGAGAGACAATACACACTCTTGTATTAGAAATTAATAGAAGAAAGTACTATAAGGAAGATGCCACTTCTTCCTCCACCTCAAAGGCTTGCCACACCTCAAGACCTTCTTCCCTCTCTCTCTTGCTCAACACAAGACCAACTCTACAACCTGAGTTGCTATCCCTCCTTGAGTGCTTCAGCTGATCTCCTTGACCTTACACCTGTAGATCTCCTTGACCTTGCTTGCTTCAATGCTTTTACTTGCCTTCTTAGTTATTACAATACATGCCTCATGGGTCTTTAAATAGAATCCCATGGTTACAAAAATAGAAATCTAACTACAATAATTAGACACGTAGCTTGTGACTATAATTAGTCATTTGACATGCAAACACTCACTTCACTTAACTGACTGTTCGTCAACAACAGTTCTAGAAATACAAAGGCGACCGATGTCAGTCCCTGTCTGTCTAGTTTTGTCAACGTCGGCCGACTCCCTGCCATCGCTGGTTTCCTTCTGCACTATCTGTGACCGACATCGGTTATACTACCGATGCCGGTTCCTCTGGTTCTTCAGCATCCTCTTCTTGTGTCTGCAAATAGTTGAAGCTTTTAGCTCCACACCCTAACACTTTTGGAGATACCCTTATCCCACCAACTCGACCACCTTATCAACTCATTGTTATCTTGTTTTGGCCCATCTAACATGTAATTGGTAACACTTTTTCCCTAGTCCTTTGATCAGAGTGACAACATTGCCATGTTGTCCCCCATACTGACCTACTTATGTCTCATTGGGATCACTTTGTACCTTAGATACATATGACACATGACCCATTTTTGTTTTCCCCAGGAGAAATTCTTACCTTGGATACCCACTAAAATCATATAAATCACTTAGGAGACTTTCATTTACAAGTTTTCTTAGCCACCACACCTACAAACAGTCATATGATTCACTTTTCACTTGTCTTTCTTAGTACCAACCCTTGTTTTTACTAATGTTTGAGATTTTAGTATTTACGTAATCTTAACTATCACACTTTTTTTGTTACACTTTTACATAATTTTTGTGTCTCAAACACCCAACCTTGTGTCACCACCTCATGACTAGCCATATACCAATTATCAAACCCATACCTGATTTTTGTTTTCCCTCATCGATTCCTAGTTTAAGGGGGAATAGTTTCTCTTAATCTTGAGGTAACCAAACCCTTGACCAATACTCCATTCTTATTTATAGCTCATTTACAAAAGATACACAACAAAAAGGGGCAAAATGTAGACACTAAAAATCTACACACCTATATTTTTGAATGTCAAAAATCTCCCTAGACCTACCTAGGACCCCCTTGGGACAAATCTACATAAATCTAGCCTAACCAAACCTATCTGAACTAAATTTCACCAAACCAACTCAACTTGGCATTCAAGACCTCTTTCTTTTGGAACTAACCATCGATGGTCAGGGTGACCATTAATAGTAACCATGGGAAAACCTAACCATCAATGTTCACGGTCCACCTCTTTAACAAATAACATGCAACCATATGCATTGATTTTCTAAAAATAACTTGTCTAATTCAAATTGTGAGCCTTTGCATGGATGAGTTATATTTAGATGGCCTAGTTACACCTTTAATTCCACCTTTTACTTGTGTCTATAAGAGAGAAAGGCCTGGGAGGTCAAATCCATCTATACTAATTATCAAGAGCTCAAAGATTTAGGAGTTTTTTTTGTAGGTCAATCAAAATCATCAACATTATTAATCATCATCAACCATATTATTCAGATTTGACTTATCATCACCTCTCAACCAAGCTCTCGAGTACTGTTACTCTATTAGAATCAAGCTGGATTCCACCAACAGGCTAACTACTTCAAACCACTCACCTAAATAACTTTTGGTAATCCAAGTATCTAGATATCACTAGGCAATCCACCCAACTATCTATCTAACAAACAAGTTTGCTTTAATGATTTTTTATTTGCAAGTCTTCTTCCCAACCCAAAAAATATCTCTCACAATCATTTAGATTCAATGCATGCACAAACAAATAGGTTTTTCAACCACACATGTATTGAGTTTTTTCTCTCTTCCCTAGAACTTAAAGTGAAAATTTACATTAAATAGGTGTAGTATAATTTTCTCTAGTAAAATAGGGGATGATCTTAAGAGAAGCTATAGTAATATCATTATACTGGGGAAGGATCAATGAGATGTATCCATTAAAGGGAACAAAGGGTTGGTTTCTATTGATGTATGTTTTATGTATACCATAGTCAATGAGGCAGCCTATAAAATTTTAGGATATCAATAGAGGTAAACTCCACTCTAGGGTTGAGTTACATGTATGCGATATTTTACAATCTATTTGATGAAATAGTTGGTAGGGCATGCAGGTTGTTAACAAGGTTTTTGATGGAGGTGAGGTCCTTAAAAGGAAGTGAATATCTACATGAGTTAGATGGGAAATATAATTATAATATAGAGTGGGTAGATATCAAAATAAACTCAAAAAAAGAGGGAAGGGTAAGGTAGAAAATAAGGCTCTATAATTTTTATGAACTACTTCTTTGGTTGGTTTCTAAATAGACTTGTGTTTTCAGAACCTATGCTTGTTAACAGTAATTACACCCACATAATCAAACATAGTTAAGAAGTCTAAGGAGATAATGATGTAAGGAATTCATAGGCCTCAAATAAAGGTTGCTCCTTTTAGGGTAGGTATTTCACACTCTTACTCAAGAGATTATGGCTTAGGCTAGTGAAGTATCTGAGGTAGTTATTGCACACACATAGAAAACTACATAAAAAAACACTAGTACACATTCATAATTATGAATCAATTTGAAATTAATTATAATAATCAATATATTTACCAATCTTTCAATAGTTTTTTCACATCTATAGATTAGTATATCAATCAGTATAATCAAGAACCCATTCATTTCTATTGCACACTAAAGATTATTGAAACATACAACCAAAGAAAGTAACAACTAATTACATAGAAATTGGAAAGAAAATAATCAAACACATTCACTGATGATCAAAATTGAGGTTGATCCTATATTCAAAATTCTTTGACCAAATATCCAAGTTGGATTACAATTGTTTATATAGACTTGGGGAAGGGGTCACATCATCCTCCAAGTTCATGCAAGGTCATTACATGTGATAGTCAGAACCTAAGTTCTAACTATGATCAAAAACTATATAAGAGTCTACTTATAGTTATCAATTTAAAATAGCCTTTGCAAAATCTATGAAACATGTGCATGTGTATGAAGATGAAGGCAATTTTTTATAATTATATCTTGAACTATATGTAAACTATAAATATATGTGTCATTTTACAAAAAATGTGTATGCACAAAGTCTTAGCCTTTTAAGTCTATATGGTTTGAATGGCCAGGGCATTAGAAACTAGAACTGTAGGTTATTTTTCAATGATAAGTATCACTATATCAATGCTTTAGAACTAGTGAAACTTATGACTGCCAATGATGTCCTCATGATCATCAATGACATCCATGTGATCATCACAATTTAATCTCCTTTCATTTTTTGATGATATTAAATTTGACATTTGTATGGCTATCAATTATGTCCTCACAATCATCAATGATGTTCACGTGATCATCAAAATTTAAAACCATGCATTTTAATTATTGAGCCTAAATTTGATGTTCACATGACTATCAAAGACATCTTTATGATCATTAATGATGTCACATGACCATCAAAATTTAAACCTGAACCTTTTATCTCTAAGCTTGATTTTGATCTTTGCATGAATGCTAAAGATGTCCACATGACTGTCAAAGAAATCCATGTAATCATAAAATATAATTAACTCATTATAAGCTCAACACTTGTCATTTTATGATTTACTTTGCTCTACAATCACAAATGAAAAGAGGACATTGCATAATACTTTGGAAAATATAAAAAAGGACCTTGCATAAATATTCTAGCCTAAGGTCTTAGTTTATTTATTAAAATACGATTAGGGCCTAGGCTAAAATATTAAATTAAGATTAAAACATAATAAAATTCTCTCTAATTAGGGGTTCCACTTGGAAATTCTATGGGATTTTTGGTATATTGATCATAGTAGTAGGGTATTATTTTGGTCATTTTATGCAGGGGAATTATTGTGACCTTTGTGTTTGGGGCATGTATTTCATCGAGAAAATTGTTTTGAATAAAATGTTCAAAGAAATTCTTTTGAAGAGTCTATTTCATAAATAAAAATGACCACAACAAAAAGTCTGAAGGGTAAGTTCATTAGGCAAATGCCCTTGGTAAAAGGTCTAAAGGGTAAGTTCATCTAGAAAAATGGCCATGAAAAAAGGCTGAAGGGTCATTCTAAAAGTCGAAAGCATCATTCTCATCGGGAAAAAATATGAATGATATACTTCATAGGATAAAGGCCCATGAAAAAAGTCCAAAGGGTAAATTCCTTAGGGCCAAAGTTGTTTGAGACAAAAGTCCCAAAGGGTCTAGTGGTCATTTTAAAAAGGTTGAAGGGTAGGTCCATAGGGTAAAATGCCCATAATAATTATCTTGAAGGGTAAGTGAAAAAAAGGTCTAAAGGGTATAATTCATGGTGAAAATGCTTAAAGGGTCTACTTCATAGGGTAAATTTTGGTGGGGAAAGGGCCAAGGACAAAATACCCAAAGGGTAAATTCCTTAAGGCTGAAGGGCAATTCTATTGGGAAAAAAGGCCACAAAAAGGCCAAAGAGCATCTGCAAAAAGTTTGAAGGGTCTACTTCATAGGGAAAAGTTCCCATGATAAAAAAATCAAAGGGTATACTTCATTAGACAAAATGTCAGAAACAAATATGTTGAAGACCCAATTCTATTAGACATAATGTCCAAAATAATTATGCTAAGGTAAAAAAGTACACAACAAAAAAGTATGAAACAAATAAGTTTGAAACAAAAAAGTATGAAACAAATAAGTTTGAAATAACAAATTACATATGTCCCAAATGAGATAGTGGATAAAATACCTAATAGAATAAGACCAATATAAATAGTTGGTCTATAAACATAATACCAAAGCCACATTGCCAAAGTATGAAATTCCAATAGTCAATCTTTTCCTTGATTTTACATAAACATATGGAAGAGGGGATCAAATTTAAGACCATAGTCTAAAAGAAGAGTGAATCCCCATTTCCCTATGGAAAAAGGGGGTGTGTTGGATAAAAAAATGGTGACTCATAGGGGGAATAATCCTGAGTATTCAAGAACCCAAAGGTCTGGTTAGCAATGGTTAAATCAATCATGAAGTGTGTCACAAAAGAATACTTAAATCAGAAACATGAAAGAGACTCCTAAGTTCATTCACACAACATACTTGCATTCTAATTCTTGTATTTGTATGTGCCATAATGTGTAGTTCATTTGACCCTTAATGTGATGAATTTTACAAAGCCTTGATGAAGCTATAGGTTTTATTTCACTATCTCTTAAAGTTAATTAAAAAAATAAGGGAAGCTCAGGGATTACTCTACTACCATCTAGGCATCTATAGCCCTTATAGAGATACCTTGGGCTCCTTCTCTTCTCTTTCCATTATTTTCTCTTGATCATGATGCATGAAATATTGACCTTATTTCATCATGTGAGCCTTTTTATTTTCTTTAAATTTTCTTTTATTATTTTGAATTCATTGGTTCTTTCTTCTTTTGTTTTTTCTTTTGTTCTTGAATAGAAAAGAGAAGAGATGGAACCAGAGTGAGATAGTATAATTGTAAAATAAATCATTATTAGAACATCCTTGCTAGCTACATCTATACCTAGATTTGTCATTTCCAACAAGTATTTAATGTGTTAAATGCATTTGATCCAATAAAATAAGAAAAATTTCTAAATTTGTATTAAGTACTCTGAGAGAAACTTCCACATGCTTGGTAAAATTATTCAATTATGACATGATCTAGAATAATCCATGATTACCTAACTTTATCTTGAAGTTTGAAAACATAGAAATACACCCAATTTTGTGAACTATTCCCAAATTGCCTATTATATTTTTTAATTTTTCCTCTTTCTAAAAGTCATAAGCTCAGTTGGTTTGGATTTTAACTTGGTTATAGTTAGATCAAACACAATTTTGATTGTCAGAGAAAGTGAAAAATAACTAATCTAAAAAAGAAGGAAACCTAAAATAAGAAAACAAAATACTAAAAGTAGGAAAGATTAATCTAAAAAGTAAGAAACTAATCTAAAAAAACACAAAAATATAATCTAAGAAAGCATGGAACTAATCTAAGAAATCATGTAATCTAATACAAGAAAACACATAAATCTAATCTAAAAAAGCATGAAATCTAATCTAATCCTATAGATACATTCATTTGCTTCATCAATCTAGGGTTCCTTCAAATGGTACAACCATGAAGTAGTGCTTCAAAAACTACCCATTGACTGGATAGGTAGGTTCATTACCCTATAGGTCCTTTAAATGAAATGCATTATTGCCCATGATATTTAAAATCTAGTATGGTTCAATCCATAGTGGGACAAACTTATCATGTTATCCTTTCTTCTCATGGGATTTATCCTAAAGTAGCACTAAATCTGAAATCTTGAATGCTTTGACCTTTGCTCTTTTATCAAACCACCTCTTGACCACATCCTAGTGTTTTATGAATGCCTATAAGCCTCATTCCTTGAATCTTTTATTTCTATTATGTCCAATAGTCTTGATTTTTATTTATCACTTGGTTCCATGTAGTCTTACATAAAAAAATAAGTGGGTAGCTTCAACATGATAGGGAATACTGGCTTGCATCCATACACCAATAGATAAGGTGAAGATTTAAGGGATTATTTATATCTTATCTAGTCTACCCAAATAGCATAATTTAATAAATTATGCTAGTCCTTGGGCTTGTCTCTAGCTAATTTCTTAATTACATCAATCAAATTCTTATTCACTGATTCTACTAGTCCATTTCCTTGAGGGTAATAGTTGGATCATAACCTAATAATAATCTAGTTGTCATGTGCCTAATCAATAAATTATACTGATATAAAATTTGGTAAATTATCACAAACTAAAGAAATGGGTGTGCCAAATCTAGTTGTTATGTGTTCCTCTATGAATCAAATCACATCTTGTGCTCTATAATTCTTTGTGGATATGGATTCGATCCATCCATGCAATAGTCTATGGCAATAAGTATAAATTTATGGCCTACTAAGTAATTTGGGTTGATGAAACCAATGGAGTCTAAACCCCACTTGGCAAATGACCTTCTTTCAATAATCGATTGTAAAGGCATTGATGCGTGTACTTCTCTCTTGGATAGAGATTGGCATTCATGGCACATTCTGATGTGAGTATGAGCATATTTGAAAACTATTGGCCAATAGTACACCATTATTAAGATCTTATGGGTTGTGGTATTTATAGAAGGATGACCACTATCTATCTTCTAATGTAAGTTATCTAATATTTTTTAGCTTCATCTATGAATACACACTTGAGATAAATACCTTCATAATTTCTTCTATAAAGGACTCCCTTATTGATCATGTAATGAGCAAAATTTAACCTAAAATCTCTCCTTCTCTCTACTAATCTCAGGGGAATAATCTCTTGTAAGAAAATACTATATTATATTAGTATACCATTCTCCTTTAGATACTTGAGATTCACATACCTATTCAATGGTGATATGAGGATTTAGTTTAGTCATAAGCTGAATAATGCCTTGAACTCTAATTATCTTTATCAGCTTAGTCTCTATGTCAAATTATTGTAGCTTTGCCATCCACTTGCCTCGATGTTCTCCTATTTTTTATGTAATAAAGCAAGATTGATACTAATATTAGGTAAAATGGTGATAGTTTTATTTCTCAAGATGTAATGCCAAAAATTCTTCATTGCCTTAACAAGGATGAAAATGTATTTGTCAATAAAATATCTAAGATTTGCATCCTTCAAATTTGTGCTCATAAACACAATCAAATGCTTAGTTTCATCCTTCTTCTATGTGATGATAGTAGCAATCATATGCTTTGAAGTGAATGAATACAAGTAGAAATCTTTTGTAAAATATGGATTGATTAATATTGGAGCTTGCAATATTACATCTTTAATGTCTTGGAATGACTTTCAAGCTTCAACTGTCCATTTTATTTTATCATCCTACTTGAGCATAGAATTTAGAGGTCTAATAATTTCTAAAAATATTGAGATAAACTTCCTTATGATGCTAATATTTATAAAGAATGATTTAAGTTCCTTCATGTTATTTAGTGGTTGAATTTTTGAAATTTCTTAAATTATGTCTAGATCAATGGCGATCCCATCCTTGGCGATGATGTATCCCAAAACCTTGCCTTTGGTAACTCCAAATATACTTTTATTTGGGTTTAGTGAAATACTAAACCTTTTTCATCTCTTAAATATGGACTATAGGTGACTTATGTGGTCTTTTCAATTCTTCAAAAATATCATAAGATCATTCATGTAGATGATTATACATTTTCCTATAAGTCCTTTGAAGGCATGATCCATGGCACATTAAAAGGTTACTCCTACATTTATTAGGTTGAATGACATACTCTTATATGCATAAGTTACCAAATTTATGGTAAAAATTATCTTCATTCTATCATCATATTGCACCAATATTTGATTACAACTTATAAATCCATCCAAAAAGGACATCATTTCATAACCACTTACTATTTTTGTCACCTCATACAGATAAATAAAGGGATAATTATCCTCTTTAAAATCCTTATTTAGGTTACTAAAATCCACACATAGTATTATCTCACCATTCTTCTTTCTTACTGGGACCAAATTGGCCACCCAGGTAGAATGTCTTACTAGAAAGATGATTTTTGCACTTAATAACTTCTCTACTTCTCTCTAAATGAGAGGCTCCATAATAGGATTGACTAGAATTTGCCTCTACCTAAATGGATTGTGATATGGCTTCAAGGGAATCATATGAGTAATGACCTGTGGGTCATATACTTTCAAATATTCATGTCTAAGCAATGACATCCTTATATCAAGAAATTATATCCTTGCTATCTTTCCTCTCAGGTATAGCTAAGAAAAATATTAATATAATGTGGGCTATGTTAATATCCTATATTTTACCTTTTAAATTTTGATTCATTGACATTGGGATACTTGAGTTGTTGAGCTTGAAGATCTATGTCGAATGGTCTTTCCAAAAAGACCAACCCAACTAGAATTTGATTCTCTTTGAGCTGGAAAACACCTTCTTTGTCTAATTATTCCTAACAAAGGTGATTAATGTCCTTGTCATCAGTGATTTAGGACTCAAAATCCATTGAATTAGTTAAAAAATAAATATGTTGGTCATCATCAAAGACCTATAAATTTTCTATGTTATCCAGAATGGAAGGACATGGTACCAATTCAATAGAGAACCTTTTAACCTTAAATTCGTGTAAGGGCTCTAGATTAGTAGCAACAGTAGCTAAAGAATTGGTAGCTTGATTTTCATATATAGGAATGGATACTATGTTGAAATATTTAAATCTTTTAATTAGGTCCCATGCTTTATGCTTGTATCTCCTTAAATAAGATAGCTTGCACTGATATTTATTTTTGACTTGATTGACCACCAACTATGAGTTGCCAAATACTAGTATTTACTTTACATTATTCTTAAGTACAAATTATAATCCAAAAACTAAATCTTCATACCTGAATTTATTGTTCATGCATGAAAATTACAACTTATATGCTACCAAGAACCTTTCACCTTGTGGATCCATTAGCTTGATTCCCACACTTGATCCTTATTTGGATCTAACACCATCAGAGTGTAGAGTCCATAACTGATTGAAACCTTTAAGTTTTAGATTTTGTACTTGATTTTGAATAGTAAAAGTATAAATATGAATGATAGGAGATTCATACTTTACCTCTTAGTTCTTGACATTATATTCCATAATGGGATATTTCATTCTCGACTCTCTATCAATTCTAATTTGATTTGTAACTCCCCTTCATGGCAACCATATATGAGAGAAGTATATAGAGATATATCTGTTGCATATTTTGGACCAATCCTTACTTATCAATAGTTTATATCCTTTAGGTATGTATATTATGAGAATATCACAGGTCATCTAGAATCATAGTTTAGATGTTACTTAAATGCACACATTGGTCAATTCTCTAACTATTGGTACTATTGTTTTGCCCAATTGTGAAACTATTCTCTTTGAAGGACTTAGAATGAGACCTATATTTTGACATATGAATTTAGGCATGATAGTTTTATATGCTTTAATATCAACTAAAAAATTATTAATGGTCTTACTAAATGTTTTGATATTCAATAGGAAGGGAGGAAGTTTTGGCTTACTCTTGTAGATGATGTTGGCATTAGCAACCTTTGCTTTATTTGCAGATTCTTTAGTTCTTTCCATAGGAGATTTCTAATAATCAACTTCCATAATAGATCCTTTTGATTATGGATTTGAGATAACTCATGAAGATTTATATTCACCTTGATCTTCTTCATTTCTTCCACAATATTGTATCCTCCTTTACTTGGTTCTTCCTTACTCTAAAACTGATTGTCCCCATTTAGAGGGGGTGGATTATTGTCTACTTTAGGATTAGGAAGAATCACCATGGTATTTAAAGGAGTTAATTTTTAATGTGGCTACTTATTCCTTATATTATATTCACCTCTCTAAAACTATTGGAAAGTGTGAACATCATCCATATTGTGTTCCTATTCATTATCATCTTCTCTTAGGAAGGGAAACTCATGAGTCTTAAAGAACATGGTAATGGTAGAAGATCTAGGATCTAGATGATGCTTAGGAATATTATGCATTTGATCTTGTCTAACCACCTCTCTTTAAAATATTTTGAATGCTGTATAAAATTTAACATAGTTCAACTCACTATGCTCAGAAGTATTCTACACCAATTAGGAAGAGCCATTTCTACTATGTTGATATCTAGAAGTTTTTTAGGCTACTCAAGCCTATTGAATGGTCTATTATATATTTAAAATCTATTATTTTTATTACCATTTGGGCCATTGAAATTTCCCATCTTCTTTTGCATATTCAAGAAATCATTGCTCAACTTTTGAACCATCTTTTGAATAGAATCTAGTTCTACTTTCATAGAATTTGTACCTTGTCAAATAGTAGTGGGAAGTGTAGATGATTATTGATTATATTGATAACCATTTACTATTGTATGATTTTTCAAGAAGATAAAATTTGGATGTGTTATAAGTGTCAATAGAGGTAGAGTATATAATTGATTTTGATTAAATGTGAGAACATTTTGCTTCACATGTGGTACTAGATTGAGTGCTAGAAATCCATTATTAACATTAGGTTCTTTAGGCATCTAAGGATTGAGTTGCTTGTCTATATTGATAGCCTCTTCATATGTTAATTTCAAATAGTTGAAAATAGTTGATCTTCTTAGGAACATGGTAGTGATTGGGTATAGGGCATTTTTCTACATCTCTACTACTAATAGATCATCTAGTTTATATCTCAGTATCAATTAGTTATACATCTTCTGGAATATTGCATTGAAAGTATGGATGGGCTCATTAGGTTCTCTCCCCATGATGATGAAGTGATGGTACACAAAATTAGGATTGGTAACCTATCCAAACTATGCAAGAAAAGGTTCTTGACATTCATTCCAAGAAGTGATTAAATTTTTCATTAGATTTAAATACTAATCATAAGAAACATCCATTACATGAAAAGGGAATAACTTGCATTCAAAATATCTATAGACAAAATTCATTAGCCTTAATGTATCTTTAAAAGATCTAATATTTTCTTATGTTGTCCTTGCTCTTGAAGGAGCAAAGGATGGTGGGTACTTTTTAGGATTTTGAGGTAAATCATGCATGTCTCCTAGGACATCAATAGAAAATCCAACTAACCAAGGTGGTTGTTGAGCCATTGGCTGATTAATAGCTAAAAGGTTACTTATGAGTAAATGGGTCCCTACTAAAGGAGGTGGATTATTCTGAACTAGGACTATTGACATAATTCTAGGTCTCCTATGATTTATTAGGGGTGAGACTAGAAAACAAGCCCAAGAATTAGATATGGTTACTATCTTGGGTGACTCTAGTTTAAATATATGTAAAGAATAACTACTATTATCAAGGGTGCTATCCATCCTAACACTAGTGAAATTATTGATGGATGTTTTATGCACACCACAATTAATGAGATAGACTCTAATGTTTTAAGATCTTAATGGAGGTAAACTCTACTCTAGGGCATGAGTTATAGGTATGTAATATTTGATAACTTGTTTGATGTAATAACTGGTAGGGCATACAGGTTATTGATAAGGTTTTTTGATGGAGGTGTGGTCTCTAAATGGTAGTGAGTCTTTATGTGAGTTGGATGGATGGTAAAATTCTAATCTAGAGTGGGTAGATCTAAAAAAAAACTCAAAAAAAGAGGGAAGGGTAAGGCAAAACATAAGGATCTATGGTTTTAAGGAACTACTTCCCTGGTTGGTTTTTAAATAGACCTATGCTTTCAGAACCTATGCTTGTTACTAGTAGAAATTACACATACACAATCAAACACTATTAAGAAGTCTAAGGAGATAATGATGTAGGAAATTCACAGGCCTTAGACAAAGGTTGATTATTTTAGGGCAACTATTTCACACTCTTATTTAGGAGATTATGGCTCAGGCTAGTGAAGTATCTGAGGCAACTATTGCACACACATAAAATTACATTAAAGAAAGCACTAGTACACATTCATAATTATGAATGAATTTGAACTTAATTATCTTAATTAATATATTTACCAATATTTCAATAGTTATTGCATATCTACAAATTAGTATATCAATTAGTATAATCAATAACCCATTCACAACTATTTCACACTAAAGATTATTGAAATACACAACCAGATAAAGTAACAACTAATTACATAAAAATTGGAAAGAAATACTCAAATACATTCATTGATGATCAAAATTGAGGCTGATCTTGTATTCAAAATTCTTTGACAAAAAATCCAAGTTAGATTATAATTGTTTATATAGAATTGGGGAAGGGGTTGCCTCATCCTCTAAGTTCAGTAAGGTCATTACATGTGATAGTTAGAACCTAAGTTCTAACAATGGTTTAAAATTGTATAAGAGTCTACTTATAGTTATCAATTTAAAATAACCTTTATAAAAGCTATGGAACATGTGCATATGTATGAAGATGAAAGCAATTTTTTACAATTATATATTAAAGTGTATATAAAATATAAATATATGTGTCATTTTCCAAAAAATATACATGCACAAAGTTTTAGAATTTTAAGGTTGCATGGTCTGAATGGCTGGGGTGGTGGAAACTAAAATTGTAGATTATTTGTCAAAGACAAGTATCACCGTATCAATGCTTTATAACTAGTGAAACTATGACTAACCAACAATAACTATGCATTACATGTCACCTAATATTTACTTTCATATTAACTAACTAGATAGTTCTAAGACATGTCAAATGTTTTTGTGCCACTAAGTAGTTCCTCACTTATTTTGGGACCTTTGAATTTTCCACATTAATCTCACACCATCGATCATCTATGATCAATTTAATGTAGTTCATATATCTGAGTTATTTGATTCATTAAATCTTATGAGCTTGACACTTGTCACTTACTCATTCCTTTGAAAAAGTCTCTATCAATCTTGCACTATTATATCAATTGTATGGATCAATGTTGGCCATCGATTTGCTTGGGCCCACAAACCTTTGAATCTAAAAAAACTAATTTACAAGATTAAATTTAACTTTCATGCGATCGTCAATGATGTCCCCATCACTATCAATGACATCCATGCAACCATCATAATTTAATCCCTTATCATTTTCTTATTGATCTTAAATTTGACATTCATGAAACCATCAAAGACATCCTCATAACCATCAATGATGCCCACATGACCATTAGAATCTAAACCTATGTCTTTTATTTACTAAGCCTATGTTTGATGTTTGTGCAACTATCAAACATGTCCTTGTGATTGTTAATGATGTCCATGTGACCATTAAAATTTAAGCCTAAGCATTTTATATCTAACTTAATTTTGACATTTTTATGAACATCAAATACATCCAAATGACCATAAAATTGACTTAACTCCTTGTGAGCTTGACACTTATCATTTCCTGTTTCACTCTACTTTGTAATCAAAAATGAAAAAGAGGACTTAGCATAATATTTAGGGAAATATAAAAAAAGACCTTGAATAAATATTTTATCCTAAGGTATTAGTTGTATTAATTAAAATATGATTATGGCCAAGGATAATATCTTAAATTAAGGTCAAAACATAATAAAATTCTCTCTAATTAGGGGTGCCACTTGGAAATTCTATAGGATTTTTAGTCTATTGATCCTAGTAGTAGGGTATTATTTTAGCCATTTTGTGCAGGGGAATTGTTGTGATGTTTTTGTACAGGGAATGTATTTCATCAATAAAAATTCTTATGATAAAAAAATTTAAGGGTAAGTTCATCAAGAAAATGCCCTTGGTAAAAGGTCTGAAGGATAAGTTCATTAGGAAAAATAGCCACAATAAAATGGCCAAAGGGTCATTCTAATAGTATAAAAGGTAATTCTCATTGGAAATAATTTGAAGGGTCTACTTAATTGGATAAAGGCCCATGATAAAAGTCCAGAAGAGTAAATTCCTTCAAGTTGAAATTATTTGAGACAAAAGTCCTAAAGGGTCTAGTGTTCATTTCAAAAGGGTTGAAGGGTAGGTCCATAGGGTAACATACCCATGATAATATCTAGAAGGTAAGTGAAAAAAGGTTTGAAGGGTCTATTTCATGGAAAAAACTCCTAAAGGGTTTAATTTTTCAAGTACATTCTGATGGGGAAAGGGCCCAAGACAAAAGTCCCAAAGGGTAAATACCTTAAAGCCAAAGGGCAATTCTATCAGGGAAAAAGGCCACAAAAAAGGCCAAATGGCAATTACAAAAGTTTGCAAGGTCTAATTTTTAGGGAAAAGTTCCCTTGATAAAAAGTCTAAAGGGTCTACTTCATTAGATAAAATGTCCAAAAAAAAATGCCAAAGACCCAATTCCTCCAGACAACATGTCTAAAAGAATTATGCTATTGCAAAAAAGTTCACAACAAAAAGTTTGAGAGAATAAGTCCAAAATAAATAAGTCCAAAATAACATATTTCATAAGTACCAAAAGAGATAGTGGACAAAATACTTGATAGAATAAGCCCAATAGAAAGAGTTGGTCTATGAACATAATACCAAATCCACCTTGCCAAAGTATGAAAGGCCAATAGTTAGTTCTTTTCCCAAATTTCACATAAACATATGGAAGAGGGGATCAAAGTCAATACCATAGTTTGAAAAAAGAGTGGGTCCCCATTTCCCTATGAAAAAGGGGGTGTGTTAGATACAATAGCTTATTTTCATATAAGTGAAGGGAATAGGGAAAAATCTTCCTCTATGCATGGGGAATCAACCAAATAGAGGTGTAGAATGAGCTCTACGAGACGGTCATCTTGAATTGATAGCCCTTATGCCAGGAGATAAGCATGCTCTAACTCACCTTATTCTAGAAAATGTAGGTAGCTCAATGAAATTAAAATCAATACCCTTTGAAGATGACCTTGCTTATCTTGGCATGTATATGAAAGGTTAATATTTATGAACTAGGAATTCTTGGAGTCATTAGGTGATCTGTAAAGTGTCTTTGACATTTGAATCACTAAGAGTAGTAAAAATCTCTTGTCTAACTTTTAAACTTGGTCCCACTAGGCATGATAGAAATTATTATCACTCAAAATGTGTACCTATGTGTGAAGGTCTCTCATGTGCACTGGTGTGTAGATATTCCACACCTAACACCTTATAATTACATGCCAAAGAGTGCTTCAGTGTTTTATTGTAACAATGGGATCATCCCCCAAGGTGTGGGACTCTTGAACTCCTTGGGATGAACCTCTAGAGTAGGCCAACTTCCTTATATTCTAGATGCACCTAGTTTAAGACTAGTGCGTAGACATATACAAATAAAAATGAAATCTATAGCTAGCACTAAACCTAAAATAGATAAAGGGGAAAAGGGAGAGAAAAGGTAAGAGATTTATAGAATGTAAAAGGTGATGCACCAAGGATAGAGTGAGTACTTCACCTACTTAAGGAAATGATAGAACTAATAGATTGGTTACTAGATATTTAAACTAGGCCTACTACATAAGTGTTTCACATGCAGGCAAGAGAACATAATGTAGTGTTAGGAAGGATGATAAATAGCCCAAAGATAATGGCTATTAGACCCGTGTATACACAACATAAGACCTATAGAGACTTTTTGTTCTATGCAAAAGTGTGAAAGGAGGATGATAAAAAGAGGGACAAACATCCACAAATAAAGATCAACAAATATAAATTCACATATAACACATACCATGAAGAAAAAAAGATTAATTATAATTAATCCTCATTTTAAAGGTAATATTATAATCTCAAATATGTAGATATTTTTTATAACAAGAGAGGGATATTAAAGGGTAAATTTTAGTAACATTATGATGCCTATAAATTTTTTGACTCATTTATAATGAAGGACCTAAGATTTTTTAGGTAAGGAGAAACCCATTGGTCATTAATTATAATCTCACCCACTATCAAGGTGGTTACAAAATTTAATGGTGATATGGAGAAGCATTTAGGATCTTTGTCAAAAGAGATAATGTGCCAATGTGACAACCTGATAGTTGCCCTACATTCAATCCTACCTCTGTCTCAGCCTCTCCTCAATGTCTAATTGGGTTTGACTATCACTATTTATTATGGATGTCACCTATTAATCCACCTAGGTATAATATACTGATGTGGAACTATGCAAGTGTATCTTTGGGTTCTACCTCATCATCTTGCACAGGTAGTGGAGTTGTAATGCACATTCCCATTTGGGACCATATATACACTAGCTTATGCACACTCCATTATATTTATAATCTCATATATGATTACGCATAGATAGCTAAGTAAATCCTATGTAAAAGGTGAACACTGAAGATTGTGTAGATAGTTGGATATACAATGCAATTATGAGTTTGTGAGGGGCACTAAGGAGATATGTGGAAAACATAATGGCCCATTCTCTATTTGTGCGTAGTCTCTTCTGATGGTCTTTGTAGTCTACATTTTACAAGGTCATAAATTTGAAAATCTAGTATTTGGTGCATGACCTTATCATTTGAGTGCAAATAAGCCTTTGAAATAAGAACATACAAGATGATTTAAGATCTTGAGCATGTTCTTCATGATTTAAAACCACTCCCTATACACTAGTCTCTTTTACTGCTTGAGGTTGAGGTGACTCGCATGATCTATATTTCACATCATGATAGTGCAATGAAGGATATTTACATGAGTCATGCATTGATAACTCTGTATAGGTATGCACTAAGACTTAGTTGATGTGCAAACACAAGGTGATTTTTAAGTGTGGCATGGATGGGAAGTGTCAGTGTGTAGATTTGTTTTTAGATAACTCAACACTATGCAGGTATGTAACCTCTTGTGTGGTTCTTATGTGTTTAACACCTACTGAAGGGGTGACTAAGAAAGTCAACAAAAATTAACATATACTAGTTAATAATAATTAAAAAATAAAAATAAATAAATTAAATGTGAAAACTTTTTTTTTGGTAATATTTAATAACTATATTATATTGATGGGAAAATATTGTAATTATTTTTACATTATGAGTATATTGATAGGAATTTTTTTTGTAACTAATTTTGGAAAATTCTTTTATGAAAATTTTCACCATGTTATATTGATAGGAAAATATTTTGTAATTATTTTTAGATTATGTTTTTTTATTATGGTTAAAGGGGGGGATTTTTTTGGCTAGGGTCCCCAAACCCTAGAATAAGTATTAAAAAAAAGGATCCAAAGGATTATCAAAGTAAACAAGAGAAACAAGAACAAACATATCTAGAAATATCTAAAACACAGACTAGAAACAACAAAAAACGTCCAAAAAAATGCCAAGATTTAGAAGTGACTAAAAATGAAGTTGAAGCCTATTCCATGTCAAGATTTTTAAAGACATCTTCCTAACAAATTTTTAGTATTTTGAGATTTGAGTTGATTTGTAAAAGTATATTTTATTTGTCAACATCTTTATGGCACCCTCTAAACTAAACCTATTTGCCTTTACCTTTGATTGGGGTCTTAATTTTAAACAAATATCCTAGGTAGGATCTAAATTTTCCAACATTTTAAATTCCTTCATTTGTAGTAGCCTTGCTATAATTCACCAAAAAGTTAATATTATTTTTAAGATTATCATTTTCATTTTCAAGCATTTCAAACCTTATTTGGAGGCTCTACATTTGATGATTAACATCCTTAATGGAACTATTTTAGACCAATCTATCATTCTCCTATTGTGGATATTTGACTTTACCTTTGAGGTCTATTAGTTTCCTCATGAACCAATGCATGATGGAATTTTGGATGTCTATTTATTCAAAAATCTTGTATGAGTTTTGTTTTCATTTCAAATAACTCACTAAATTAATGAAATCTTTATTTAAAACATGAGGCTGCTTACTAGTAAAAATTTTGCCTTTCTCCTTGGGGTCTTCTCTTGACTTCCTTTTTCTAGAATTAGTTTACTTGTGCTGAGTAGTCTTGATAGATCCACCTAGGTTCATTTAATTATTAAAATCCTTTGGACTAGTCATATCTTCTTTAACTAAGATTGAGTCACCTACAAAATGTCTTATCTTAACATTCTTATCTAAAGACTTGACAGGGACAGTGGTTTCCTTGGCCACACTCCTGAAATGATTTTTGATACTACTATCTTGAATTTTAATAGATTTAACCTTTGAACCCTTGGAATATTTTACCATAATTCCCTTGGAAGCTTTAACCTCAGTACTATTGGAAATGCTACCAGGATACTTGATCCATACCTTCTTAATATTTTTGATGTCCACAGGTTTATCTGCAACTTTTTTATTTTGAGAATTAGGTATTTATGGATTTTTTAATTCATTCCATTAAAATACTTATGAATGAGAAATATAACCCCTTGATGTTTGGGAGTAGGGTAATTACCCTTTTAATATTTCAAAAAGGAGGATTCTAATGAGAGAAGAATGTAGAAGGGAAGGCTCATTGGAATAACTTGCCTAAAATAGTTTAGAAAAATGAAAAGACACCATCTAAAAACATTGAACCTACCTTCAAGTGTGATGTATTACATTAAATGAAAATTAACTTCTCCAAATGGCCTTGGAAAAAATTTGTGGTCAAATCCATTGTGAATACTCTCCAAATATTCTTCTTCCTGTATAAAAATATCCTTCTTTTTTAAATAATCCCTACCTATTTTGTAGATTTTGGTATCCTCTATCTCCAACCTTATAATGTGTGCTATCAAGTCCTCCATGAATTATATCAAGACCCCATTTATGTTAAGGGTTATATCCTCTCAAGCATTTACAATGAGAGTCAAAATATGTCTATCATGCCCTTTAATTTTCTCCATAAACCTTGTGAATCCCCCAGTTTGTAGAGCCTCCCAAATTTTTCACTTCTTAAAGCATTTTTGAATCTATATTATTTGTAAGACCCATTGTAACCACTTGATCTCTAAAATGAGGGAACTTAAGTCTTTCCCAAAGCCAATTCAGTGATAAATGGAAAATCCACAAAGCTATCTTCTTGTTGCCTTTAATATTAGATGTGCATCCTTAAATTGTGTTTCCCAATTCTATAAGCTTCTCAATGAGACTGAAGAAGGGAATATTTAAAAATAACTTAATCAAATAAAGACTAAGACTATAGAAAAAAATTCTAAATTTATAATATCCCCTATAAATATTCTTGGGGAAGACCCCCATATCCTCATGTATTTTGTTCATTATAAATACTTTCTCCCTTAATCTTATGAGCAATGTCCTGAGGAAGATATTTAACATCCATTCAATTATTCTAACTCAAGGAGGCCACACCCTTATTAGTGAACCAATAAACTATCATGTTTCCTTCATGATATACATGTTGGATGATAACTTGCTGCCTAAAATCCATAATAGAGATGGCTTCATTCACCACTTGCATAATAGACCAACTAATAACATTTTTCCTTGACATATAATTTATTATATTTAGAGAACATACCTCTATTATGAGTAGTTGAACTCATATTTGTTTAGCCATTTGTATACCCTATAAATTAGCAAGGGATTCATCCTAATGATTGGACTTAATTCCCATATCTCCACCATAAGCTACCAAAAAATTTCCTTGATGATCTCTTAATATACCTCTTCCTCTAGCTGGGCCTAGGTTTAATTTGGAAGCTAAATAAAAGTTGAGATTTAACCATCCCAAAGGTGGAGGTTTCCATTTTTTCCTTCTTCTAATCTCATCTCTAGGATCACTCTTTCCAAGGCTAGAAGGATCAATTTTCTAGTTAAGAGCTGGTAGATGTTTAAATGGTAACAAGCTTGTACCTTTTTCATTTTGAACTAAATTGAATTTTTCAATAATAGAATCAAATATCCTTTTGGATATAATTTTAAAAACACATTTATTATCTCTAAAAATCCTATTGTTGCATTCTCC
>JARHVA010005673.1:282500-540000 GCA_037957365.1 Torreya grandis | reverse complement strand
TTAACAATTTTAGGAATATTGGTGTATTATTTAAAGTTTAGTTAAAGGTTCTGAGTAGTAAAATTAGTGAATAAATATGCAATAGTTAAGCTACTAATTTGTGTAAACTAGATTGTAAATTTGACTTTTATAAAAATAGTAATAGGAGATGGAAAAGAAGACTTAGCTAGAAACTAATTGATACGACTGAGATAAGGTTTGATATTCACCATGAAAGACTAAAAAACTATCATAAATTGAGATTTATTATTAATTTTTTTAATTGGAAAAGAGTGATAAAAGTGGATAGGAGTGGCATTGGCACTATAGTCTACCTCTACTACTATTATCCTAAGGATCTAAGCTTTCTAGGTTTTGTTCACCAGGTCTGTGTGACCCTGTCCATGAAGTTTTGATAGCTAGAAGTATATAGAGATCCTTGTAGAGTAGATTTTATCTTGAAACCCTATCCTCTATTCTACTTTGACTAATTTTGAGAAAGAGGGGGGGTGTTAGTGTGTTTAAGATTCACTAGATTTGGATCCACATCCATTATGTGAGAACGTTGCCTACATATGAATACTTTGAAGAGGGATCAAGCCATATGTATTTCTCCCACTTGATGTGCTTTGTGTAATTATGTGTATGAGGATGTAGACTACTAGAATATATGTTCTTGAGGTGGCTAGGGATTGGTTTAAGGATTTGAATAAGATTGTAAGTATGTTGGGTGGTTATATATAGAGAATAGGGAAGATTGCTTGAGTAGTCTTGCTTGTAATCTTGTTTGCTTAGTGATAATTGCCAACCTTTTCCAAATGATCTTTGAATGGGATTTTATAGGGATTTATTGGTCATGGGTTGAATGTACTCACAGTAAGCCAATAAGGAGAAGGATGGGTAACTAGAAGAAATTGACCATTGGGGCTAGAAATGGACTTGGACAAGAGCATCAAATGTAGATAAGAGTGGCACCAGTGCTATAGTCTTAGTGTGGTGTTATTATCTTGAGTATATAAGACTTAGGGGGATTGATCTATCATGGAAAGAAGAGTTTGACTTAGATAGGATCAAGTTTAGAAGGATACAGATGATTGGGAATTAATGAAATATGCTTAGGAGGGTCATGAGAGAAAGTAAGAAGAGACTCATGGGTTGGGTGTCATTATCCACACTCAAGTTATCAATTTTTATGTTTTATATGACTATATTTCCCCCCCTTTATTATAGTGATGCAACAAAGAAAAATACTAGGATAAAGGAGAAAATAGAAATCATACCTTAACTTACATGTAAGGGTGAATCCCATGGAGCTGTGTGATTTTGGGTATACATAGAGAGAGCATGCTATGAAGTATGAATCTGGAAGAAAAATAAAGAGTAGATTAGTTCTTACTAAATACACTGTATCTAAAATAAGAACATATAAAGCTAGGTAAGAGAGAAGAAGAGAAAGGAATGAATACACCTCAATAGGTATGTGAACCAATACAAAACCTATTATGCTATTGAGTAATGATAGGTGATGTTGAATGTGTACTGAACCAATAGTAATATTGTAAATAGAGCTGATTTCTCAATTCCCTAAGAGTGGATCAAGAATGCAAAGGTTGGCTCTTTGGCTCCATAATCATCCACTAAGTTAATCTATGTGGTCATACATTTTTTGATCAATTTTTATATTATATGTCCAATCCCTCTGGATAGGTGGCTCAAGAATACAAAGGATAGCTAGACCATTGGCTCCATTGTTGCCTTATGAAGTGAAGTTATGAACTGATATCAGTATGAAATGTGTGTCATATGAGATGGATAAAAAATCCCATGAATGATATAATATTAAAATGTTGGTGTCTATATTCAAATATATACTAGAAAATAGGCCACTTTAAAAGATGGAGATTAGCCTTGTATGAAAGCCACTCTGAAACTAGTGCACTAGGCTTATGTGAAGCCCACTCAGGAACTTGGGAATGTGAAAGTTAGGATTGTATGAAAGACATTCCAAAATGATGACAACTTCCTACATATGAAATAAGGCATGCAATACTAAGAATACCTAGGTAATATTGAACTCAAAAAGAAAAGAAAACAAATGTGTTGTGCACATTGCCCCCAATCATTGGTGTCTGAAACATGGATTTTGATTTGGAAGTCATATCAACTACCATATCTAAAAATAAAAGTGATATCCATCATGACATACTTGATTCCCCTTATATATATATATATTCTCTAAGTAAAAGTGTACTAAAAACTACTGATTCTAAACTATTCTAGTTGTGTAAAATTGTAGCTGGAACTACTTTTTTGGCATGCTTTTGGAAAGTCTAGTTTTTCTATTATTTAGAAAAGAGTACCAAAAGTGGATAGGAGTGAAACTGATGTTATAGTATAAGTCAAGTGATATTTTATAGGGCCAAATTTGGTAACTATTCTATATTCTTGACTATTTACCTAGTTTGTTCTACCTAGTTTGATGTCTAGTTGCTAATCTAGGTGTGCTGAAAGCTAGATTTTTGACTGTTAAGAGCTTTGATCTCTATGAAAAAACCCCTATCTATTTCCCCCTCTTTCAAAGGTAGGAATGAAGACCATATAATGACTGACCTTAGAAGAAACATCCTTGTAAATGTGTTATGCTACAAAGACACATGATATATTAATGGTAATCGACAAGATATCTCAAGTTATAACATGATTTTTATCGAGAGATTGTTACATCAATAGGAGTATGCCTAGATGGATATAAAACTATAATAAAATGTGTAATTTCCTAAACTATAAATGAAAGTTTGGTTTTTTTTTATTTGTCAGTTGGAGGGATGGATCATGATGTCCATCATGGCATCCAAGAAAGCAAGACAATGCATGATGTGGATCATGGCATTGCAAACAATGAGAAATGAACAAGAAAAATCACACAAGGAAAGAATAAAAAATCATACAAAGGTGGATAAGGGGACACACAAATAAGGGACATGGGTATATGTCACTCAAACTAGAAAGCCAACATACAAGGCATGTTCAAATGTCACATATAGATACAATTAGAATAAGTAAAGTTGATGTGAAATCCATATTCACATAGAAGAGTACAAGCAAAGGACATTGGAAAATGTCCTAAGGCACACACAAGAATAAAAGAAAAGGACATTGGTAAATGTCATAAGGCACATACAAAAGATAAATAGGAACTAGAAAATGCAATTAGATTAAGCTACTTTAAACAAGAAAATAAAGCATGTAATAACTAGAAATACAATTGCATCTAACTAATCAAAGTAAGAGGAAAAGTATGCAAGACATGTTAGTACAAGACTAGGTATATGCTAAGAAATACACAAGTGTTATATAATAGTGAAATGTTGATATAGTAGTCTATGTAAGCTAGTAAATAATGTACATCAACATGATAACTAGAGTGTATGGTATAGGAATGGCATAACCTAGATGGTGTAGTCATGTAGAAGATGCCCCTATTGGGTATATATATTGATGTATGTCTCGATTTAGAAGTAGGATGCCCCTTTAATGGGTAGAGTGAAGTAATCAAAGAGATGGATGTCACTGCACACACTCAAAAAAGATCAAGTGAATCATAGAAATGTAGATAAATCAACAAACAATAGCATAGAACAATAGATGTAAATCGAACATGATAATAGAAATATAAATCATAGATGATGCATATAATCAAAATATTTTTGGTGTTTTTGAATTATTTACATGTTATTATATTTTAAACTATTTATGAACTATGTAAAATCAGTCACATGAAGAATATGTAAAATAATTTGAAGAGAAGCTATATACAAACATATGAATAAATCAATATGTACATGATGACTTAAAAGACTAGGATGGAGGGGGTAAAAGGTCCAAGGATGGAGCTCATTGAGGATGGAGATGGAGGAAGGGATCATGAACATCATCAAATTACTCAAGATAATCATCATACGTATCATCATATACTATAAAATATATGTACATGGTGTCATCCTACCGAAGGATAACTAAAGGTTGCTCTAGTAGTGGAGATATTGATTTTTCTCTAGGATGTTTAGCTCTGGTAGTAGATTAATTCAATGGAGGTGGATAAGTTGGTACTAGTGGTGCTATAATTTAAATAATACCCTAAAATTTTAATTTATCCAATATTTACTATAAATATGTACATGAGTTTGTATCATGTCCTATGATCCTATGAAAAAGACAAAATGGCCAACGATCTTGCTATGATAATCTGCTAATAGATCTATGTCGTACTATAGGTAATGTGATTAATTCATGATCAAGTATTATCTATAACATAATATATGGTCAATTTTGTGTGCTACCTAATTGAATTTGAATTATTGGCTTTATATCCATAGAGGTAACCATGTGAAATATATGTGCCAAGTGATCTATCTGTGGCCATGAATGTGGAGTATGTCCTAAGAGTGTACTATGAGATGTTAAGAGGGATGTAGGATGTCTAATGAGAGATTTAGAGTCATCTCAGTACTCTCCTAGGATAATTAGTGTAAATATCAACCCACATAAATAGTCATCTATGAGTGTGGGTGTCATATCATTATCTGAAGAAGTTTAGGAATTTGTATCAACATCATGTACATATGGTAACTCAAAATTTACCATAAGGGGTAACTATGATATGGGAGTCTCATCAACTATAGCAGTATAAGACAATGGTGTTATAAAGGTGTTTATAACTAATGGAGTAACTATATTTTTAGAATCAATTGGTACTATTGGAACTATTATTGGTGAATGTATAACTATAATAGGTGTAAGAATCATGACTAATGGAGTAGTTATAATGGTTGAAGCCACTATGACTGGTTGAATATATGGAGCTGAGGGCACAACTATAAGTAGAGGAATATGAGAAGTGATTGTCTCTCCAACCTCATATGTATGTATTTGATCAATATAAATGCAATGAATTTATGGATAGATTATGAAATGAGGTGTCCCATCTAGTGAAATAGTCAAGGATGACTCTATAGTTCAATAATATCTGAATGGCTAGTTATCTGTTGGACATGTGTATAGGTATCCTTCATGGAGAAACTTAACACATCAATGAAGAGTAGAAATAAATACCCCCATATTGTGTATTTAGGGTCATCTGAGTAAAAAATTATAATGAAGAGAACCTGACATGACCTAGAACTATGTAGAGAGGGTTTTGGGTCCTACCATGATATCCAAAGCAATGGTGCCCAATGTCTATCATGGTATATCATCAAATCCTCAAATGTTATTATATTATTTTTTCATGGATGTCATGTCCATACCCATGGTCTGTAAGAATGTAATATTACATATATTAAGTCTAAAACCACTATCTACTAGAACTCTCTTAATTTCACTAGTTTTGACTTGAGCTTGTATGAATAGTGGTAAGTTTTGATCAATTACTGTCTAAGATGGCATGTCATCATGATCAAAAGTTATATCATCTTCTATAGTTTTTAGTGTGTTAGCCATTGATGCAAAATAAGAAGGATCTAAATCAATGGGCATAAAAGTCTAAGTGCTTGATAGAGAATGTACTTGAACACATTAGTTTTTTGAAGTAGTTCTAACATAGAAATCTTAGCTAGTGTGTTTCTAAATTGATTAAAAATATCATATGCCTTATGTGGATCTACCTATGTGGGTGGGTTGAGCCTGGGATGGGAAAGAATAGAAGGGTGGTGGGGCTCCTGACTAGGTAGAGGAGGCATTGTGGCACATTGAGTAACAACTCTAACCACATTATCTACTATTCATATAGGACTAATAGTAGTTATGAGAGTAGAGTAAAGATAATCGATAGGTCAAGGTGATATAGGGAAAAAGGGTGTCAATTGGGGTCTATGTCGATGGATATTGACCTGGGAAAGGGTAAAATGGACCATGCAACATGACTCAGCATGGGATAGAGGATCCAAGGGAGGTGATGCAAAATATATATTAACATGTTTAATAATAACTTTCTTAACATCATCCCATATAATTAAAAATAAGCATAAAATGCAAAAATTAAAGCTTTGTACTAATATATGATAGACTTTGTCAGTCATGTACATAATAAGACCAAGTATGGTCTCCTTACTATTTGTAAGAAATATAAGAAAAATTTGTAAATAAGTGAGATCCATTTTTGAATTCTAATTTTAGAATGTAAGGTGATACCTCAAGAAGCAATGGGACCTAGTATATGTAACTAGGGTTTGATAGATAATTATTTTGAAAATTTACTACAAAAATTTAAAATTGAAAGTGAATTTCTGAGTTATATATGCAAGTAAAAAATTAGAATTTTATTGGAAAATTTGTGATTGAACAGGACCTAGTAGATGTAACCAGGGTTTTGAAAAATAAATATTTTTGAAAATTAATATTGAATTTTGAAATTTGAGTGGAATTTTTGATTTTTATATGCTAGTAAGAAATCAGAAAATTATTGTAAAATTACTAGGAAAATACTAGGACCTAATATGGGCAACTAGGGTTTGAAAGACTTTTTAAAAAAAATTACTATGAAATTTTGAAATTTAATGCTAATTTTTGATTTTATTATGTAGGTAAAAAATTATAAAAATATATGAAAAATTAGTAAGAAATTTACCCTATGGTTTCTAAGGTTTTTATGCACAAATGAAGTACATCAGGTTCACCAAATGATTTAACAATTTTGGGATTATTGGTGTATTATTCATAATTTAGTTAAAGGATCTGAGTAGTAAAATTAGTGAATAAATATGCAATAATTAAGATACTTATTTGTGTAAAATAGATTGTAATTTTGACCTTTCTAAAAATAGTAATTAGAAATAAAAAAAAGACTTAGCTAGAAACTAACTAATATGATTGAGATAAGGTCTGATATTCATTATGTATGACTAAGACACTATCACAAACTAAGATCTAGTATTTATTTTGAATTGGATAGGATCACTAAAAGTGGAAAAGAGTGGCACCAATGTTATAGTCCACCTCTGCTACTATCATCTTAAGGATCTAAGCTTTTTGAGTTTTGTTCACTAGGTGTATGTGACCCTATCCATGAAGTTTTGGTAGTTGGAAGTCTGTAGATCTCCCTATAGAGCATATTTTATCTTCAAACACAATGTTACATTATGATTTAACCAATTTCAATAAAGAGGGGGGGGGTGTTAGTGTGTGTAAGATTCACTGGATGTGGATCCACACCATTTGTGTGGGCATGCTACCTACATACTAATATTCTAAAGAGGAATCAAACCATATTTAGATCTCCCACTTGATGTGCTTTATATAAATGTGTGTATGAATATGTAGAATTCTAAACTAGATGTGCTTTAGGTGGCGAAGGACTAGTGTAAGGGTTTGACTAAGCTTCTAAGTGTGTTGGTTGGCTGTTTGCAAAAAATATTAAAGATTACTTGAGTAGTCTTGCTTATATTCTTGCTTGCTTAATGATAATTGCCAACCCTTTCCAAATTATCTTTGAATGGGATATTATAAGGATCTATTAGTCATGGGTTTAATGTACTCACATTAGGCTGATAAGGAGAAGGATGGGGAACTAGAATAAATTGAATGTTGGGGCTAAAAATAGACTTGGACAAGAGCACCAAAAGTAAATAAGAGTGGAAATGATGCTATATTACTAGTGTGGTGCTATTTTCCTAAGTAGATGGGACCTAGGGGGATTGATATATCATGAAAAGAAGAGTCTAGCTCAACTAGGGTCAAGTTTGGAAGGCTAAAAATGATTGGGAATTAGTGAAAGATGCCTAAGAGGGTCATGAGAGGAAGTGAGAGGAGCCTCATGGGTTGGGTGTCATTAAACACATTCAAGTTACCATTTTTTTCATTTTATATGACTAAATTTCAAAAAACAAGGGTTTTGTCATAGAGATCAGAGCTCTTAACAGTAAAAAATCTAGCTTTCAACACACCCAAAATAATAATTTGACATCAAATTAGTCAGAATAGACTAGATAGACAGTCAAGAATCCAAAATAGTTACTAGATTTGGTCATAGACAACATAACCCAACTTGGAATACAATGCTGGTACCATTCCTATCCACTTTTGATGATCCTATCCAAACAACAAAAAAGTAGACTTTCTAGAAGCAGGCAAAAAAGTAGGTTTAACTATAGTTTTGCACAACTAGAACAATTCAAAATCAATAGGTTTTAGTAGCCTTTCACTCAGATAATCTAGATATAGTGGGCATCATGTATGACATGATGGATCTTATTTTTAGTTTTAGATATGGTAGTTGATATGACTTCTAGATTAAAATCCATGTTTTAGACACCAGTGATTGGGGGCAATGTGCATGGAACATTTATTTTCTTTTCTTTCTAAGTTCAATATTACCTAGGTATTCTCAACAGTTGTGTGCCTTATTCCATCTACAAGTGGTTGGCATCATTTTAGAATGGCTTTCATACAAGCATAACTTCCACATTCTTGAGTGGCTTTCATATAAGCCTAGTGCACCATTTTTGGAGTGGCTTTCATACAAGCCTAATATCCATCTTTTAGAGTGGCCAAGAGTGGCCTAGTTTATAGTATACATTTGGCTATCCATGCCATCATTGTAAGATTATAGATCATTCATGGGATTTAGGATCCATCTCATATGACACATGTTTTATACTAGTATCAGTTCATAAATTCACTTCAAGGAGCAATAATAGAGCTGAAGGTCTAGCTAGCCTTTTTAATCTTGAGCCACCTATCTAGAGGGATTTGACACATAGTCCAAACATCAATAAACACACGTATGACCACCTAGTTTCACTTAGTGGGAGGTAATGGATCCAAAGGGATAAAATTTACATTCTTGAGCCACTCTTAAGGAATTGAGAACCCATCTCCATTCACAATATTAATCTTGGTTCAACACACATTTAACTTCACCCAACATCACCCAACATTACTCACTAGCATGATAGGTTTTGTATTGGTTCATATACCGATGAGGTGTATTCATTCCTTTCTCTTCCTCTCTCTCTCAACCAGATTTATACATTCTTATTTTAGATATAACATATCTAGTAAGAACTTATCTACTCTTTATTTTTCTTTTAGATTCATACTTCATAATGTGCTCTCTCTATGCACACCTAGCATCTCACAACTCTATGGGATTCAAACTTACATGTAAGTTTAGGTACACTTTCTATTTTTTCCTTTATTCTAGTATTTTGCTTTGCTACATCACTAGATTAAAGGGGGGCAAATGTATTCATATAAAATGAAAAAAATGGTAACTTGAGTGTGGCTAATGACACCCAACCCATGAGACTCCTCTTGCTTACTCTCATGAGCCTCCTAAGCATCTTTCACTAATTCCCAGTCATCCATAGCCTTCCAAACTTGATCCCAACTGAGCTGAAATCCTCTTTCCATGATAGATCAATCTCCCTAGGTCCTATATTATTAGGATAACAACATCACACTAGGACTATAGCATTGGTACCACTCCTATCCACTTTCAGTACACTTATCCAAGTTTATTTATATCCCCAATGTTCAATTTATTCTGGTTCCCTATCCTTCTCCTTGTTGGCCTAATGAAAGGACATTCAACCCATGACCAATATATCCCTATAAAATCCTATTCAAAGATCATTTTGAAAGGGTTATAAATTATCACTAAGCAATTAATAATGTAAATAAGAATACGCAAGCAATCTTCCCTATTCTCTTCATATAGCCAACCAACACACTTACAATCTTATTTAAACCCTTACACTAGTCCCTAGACACCTTAAACACATAAAATTTAGCATTCTACATCTTCATACACATAATTACACAAAGCACATCAAGTGGGAGAACTAAATATGGCTTGATCCCTCTTCAAAGTATTGGTATGTAGGCAACATGCCCACACAAGGGGTGTGATCCATTTCTAGTGAATATTACACACACTAACCCCCTTTCTTTCTCAAAACTAGTCAAAGCACAATGAAACATAGGGTTTTAAGAGAAAATTTTCTCTATAGGGATCTCTACAAATTTATAGCTACCGAAACTTCATGAACAGGGTCACATAGACCTAGCAAACAAAACCTAGAAAGCTCAGATCCTTAGGACAACAATAGTATAGGTGGACTATAGCATTAGTGCCACTCCTATCCAATTTTGGTACTCCTATCTAATTATAAAATAAATACCAAATCTTAGTTTGTGATAGTGTTCCAGTCTTGCACAGTGAATACCAAACCTTGTCCCAAATGTATCAGTTAGTTTCTAGCTAAGTATTCTTTTCCACTTCCTATTACTATTTTTAGAAAGGTCAAAATTACAATCTAGTTTAGACAAATTAGTACCTTAATTATTGCATATTTATTCACTAATTTTACTACTTAGACCCTTTAACTAAATTAGGAATAATAAACCAATATTTTCAAAATTGTTAAGTCAGTTATATGTAGATGATATTATCATTACTAGTAGTTAAATTAGTATAATAATTAAATATAAATCTAAACTAAATCAATATTTTTAGATAAATAATCTAGGCATGCTTCATCATTTTATAGGCATGGCTATATTTTAGGATAAAAAATACATTTTAGTATCTTAATCTCAGTGGGAATGATAATGTCACCTTTTAATGACAATGCATTTCTTTTCTTCTCTATACTTATCCTCTATTGTAAAAGCATTATATAAATTCACCCTATGTGAGTTTACTGTGTACCCAATAATAAAGTATTTTTTTATAATGGTCCTTATGTTATAAAAGGATATAAATAATTGTAAGTTGATCTATGAGAAATTGTGGGATGTAGTCCCACTATCAATTATCCTAAATCACCCTATGTGGTTTATGCATTTTAATTCCTTTTATATAAAAATTATGACTATGGCATGTATCTCCACTAAACATTGATGGGCAGTGTTGGACATTAATATTTACTGGGTTACTTTAGTGGCACACATTATTCCATAGTGTAAATAATAAACATTATATTTATTTTTTAATTACATCAAAGTATTTAGAAGTTATGTTTTATGAATAAAAAGAATTATATTTATTATTTAATGTGATTGGTTGAAAAGGTGGATTGGTTGGTTAAAACTATTCACACCCCTTATAAAGAGATTTTTACCTTTTAAAGATAGGTATATATTATTATATTGTGAATTATTCACATGGAAGTGTCTCCAAGCATTTTTTGAAGGAGTTATGTAAAGAGAAGTGAGGTGAAAAAAAGTTACCAGGTGTAAATTATTTCTCATATAATGGATTATGCTTTTACTTGGGTTTTTTTACTTATGTAGGTTTTCCCACATAAATATCATGTAATGTATTTATTATCTATTTATTTATTATTTTTTAATTATAAATTATTTCAATTCTTAAATTAATTTAATAAAAAAATCATTCATATTAAACAAAGTATAATCATTCCACTAGTTCCTTTAGAAAAATGGAGTAAAAAATGAGAACTAATAGATTTTATATTATAGGGTTTTATATGATAGATCAAAAGGTCATCCAAAATGGTTAAAGTTTATAAAAACATAGTATGAAATGGTTAATAAATGAGATCTAGATAAAATCAATTAATTATTGGATGAGCTTGGGTAGAGATTTGATCAACTATTTGCTTATCAATAAAAGACACATAATCAAACTCTATTCACTAATGAATAATGTAACTAGGGTGGATATTATTATTAACCCATTCTAAATCAACATACATTTCAATTCCTTCCCTCTGTTGGTTCCATTTTGAGGACTTATAACATGCTTCAAAAAGTGGACATGCATAATTTTGATAGAAAATATCTAGTCATCTGGATAAACCAAATGGATATTTTATATGTAAATTATATCTCATGTACATAAAAGGTCACATTGGCATCATTATATTTGTAACCCAAACAATTTGATATTGATGATTATGTGTCCAAATGAAGAAAAAGACTTTTAGTGTTACTTGGTTAATTTTTACTGAGGATTTTGTCATATCTCACTATGGGTGACCTTAAATAATGTGATTAAAACACCATTAAAATAATTCCTCTTGTTTTTTGATGAGATGAATTTATAGTATAATATGTAATTAATATTTGATTAGCATGCACTTATTCTCTTTTATTACTTTTTAATAGTAGACAACTATTTACATTTGACATTTAAATTTTAAAGTAGTTTTCATGATTAATCTCCTCATATATGTGCTATTGATGTTATTTGTGTGATTAGATTGAGAATGGAAGAGTCTAATGAAAAATAACAACGATGACATATATGTATACAAAGGTAATATGGTGAGAGAGAAACACATTTACACTTCCATCATTTAATTATTTAATTTTTAGTAGTGTGTTAGCCCAAAATTATGCATATGCTTTGATTTATACCATGATTACACCTGTTGACTATCATTTTTATTCACCATGATTGGAATTGTGCCAATAATTTTCACTTTTTCATATGTTATAGGATACACTAGGATCATGTAGACTTGTTTTGAATTAAAGTGATATGGCAATTTTTACAATATTGTAGTTTGTTTTATTAAAAATCACCCGAGTGCTCAATTTGGAATGATATAAAGACCTTAGTTCTAAGACTTTATGATGCATAGGTTATATAATCTAATTCACTCTTGTCTTATTCAAGTTAAAAAAATTTAGCAATGGCTTACTAGGTTCATTTTTCAATCATAAATTTGCTAATCATGCTCAATAGGGTCTCATTAGACCTACCTATTCTTGTTACCTTCTATTTAATCCTTATGGTCCTTCAACACTCATCTCTCAATATGAAAAATCTTCAAATATCAATTCATTCCTTTAGAAAATAAATCCACAATAGTTCCTTATTATATGGAAAATGTATACAATATTTCTTGGCACAAATTGCTCTCTATTAGATCTCTTTTATTGTCTTATGCACACAGTCATGAATACTATTATAGATACTTACAGTGTCAAAAATTAAACTACAAAATCTAGTAGTGCACTTGAGGCACCAACTATCTACCATGTTTTAGGTATTTTAATTGGTTTCAATAATTGTTATAAAGCTTTTCCTACAAAACCATATTGCAAGTTTACACAAACTATCACTACCTGAGGCTAATTAGATTCTTATAAGAAACATTTTATATCAGTATTTATCCACTATGATTAGCATCTAAAGATTATAACCTTCATGAAGCATTTTATGATGCCTTTGATTCCATGGTTAATCATTTTCTTCATGTTCTATGTTAGATTTACCAATCATTATATTTCCCCTTGTTGCTCCTCTAACTCGATTCTTTCAAGTCCTATATGGACTATGCTCATAAACACAAATTTATAACTATCCAAAAGGAATTCATTTATCACAGTAGATAATCAACTGAATTTCAAGTGTTTCAATTATTTCTATAGGTCCTTATAATACTCTTACACCTTGTTCAAAAATTTTGATGTTGCCTTGGTCATTTTTATAGATTGTTTCAATGCAAAGTTGCAAGTAGATATAATACAATTTACCTTTGTCACAAGGTTCAAATTATTTCTCTAGATAAATGAAACTCTCTTAATTAAATTAGGATCATTATATCAAATATTTACCAATATTTAGTTCTATCACATGACATTATTTACAAACCTCTCTCCACTTTAGGTATAAATCGGATACAACTGTCTAACATTACATAGTCTATGCAAAATCTAGATTCCCTACTAATGAATTATTTTTCAAAATGGATTAAATCCATACAAATAACTAAAAACACATAAATGTGGACCTACCAATTGACATAAAATTCTAAATAGGCCTCCATTAGACCCTTCTTCTCCATAATGTTTCTTAGTTAATAAAAATACAGATTATTGAATCTTGAATATGTGATTTATTCTACCTAATGAAATACTATGTATTCAACCTCTCTACCATAAAAAGCATTCATACTTAATGTATTATATTTCACTTATCAAGTTGATATCAAGTACATGCATCTCCATATTACATATAAAAATTTGAATCTACTTTGTGAATTAGATTTCAAAATACAAATTGATGGAACAAAACAGGTTCTAAAAATGAATTAATAAATTCAATAAATCTTTCTCATTTACCTTGGAGTTTTGATATTCATTACATATTTGAATTCAACCCCTCGATCTCTATTTTCTAATCTTGAATGACCTAACTTGTTTTACATAAGAAACCATTATTTATGCTCAAAGACTCATAACTAACTTTTGTAACTTCCTCAAGTATGTTGAGGAAAAGTTCTTAACTACCTAAATCTTATAACACCACTAATTATTTCAAAGACCCATAATGACTAGATTGACTCCTAAACATGAAACTAGACTAATATATACAAGGGGTAGTTATGCCCCTACATCATACTACCGAGGAGTGAATGAAAACTTTACCTAAAAGTTATAACTATGTTGGATTTGAGACTTTTGTGTAGTACCTCTTGTTTAATGGAATCTCCTCCTAGATTCCAAGGCCTAGTTGACACACATAGGCCCTTTTGATGCTTGATATCTCCTCCTTGATTCTTCTCTTTCTTTCTTTCTTTCTTATTTAAGGTCATCCTTTTGCACTTTGATATTCAAATTGATCATATTCAACACTTTATTCTTGTCCTATAGCCATCCTACACATGAAACATACAGTTTAATGAAAACAATCTGCTATTCATCTTCTTGGCAACCACTCTCTTGTACTTTCTTGCTTGGATTTTTTGTTTGTGGGAATACTACTATTTGTTTCCTATTCTCTCTTTCATTCCTCTCAACCTCTGAAACCTCTTTATCCTCTTCTTGTTATTATACTAAATAAATGACTTCCTTTTCTATGTCCAATGATCTCAACATGCTTACTTTATGATCAAAGTAGTCTAAACTCTCCTTGTTTTGTATGCATGACAAGTGATTTTATAAACTTGAAAATAATCCTTTTATCTACTCATATGAAAGTATCTCACCTCTTTCTTTTTCTCTTTTCTAGTCCTTCATATCGAGTAATTTTACTCTTCTAAGCAAGTTTATTTCACCTTACTACAACGTAAATAAGTCTATTCCACCTTGCTCCACCCTAAGCAAGTCTTTTCCACCTTGCTTCATCTCTTATCCAAGCTATCTCCTTGGATCAATGAGATTATTTATCTTTCATATCTTACCTCAAGCCTCTCTTGGATTTCAATTTGCCTAACCAACTTACAATCACCTAAAATCTTCCTTGAGCAGTCTCTTCAAATAATCTTCAACATACTTTCAATGAATTGATCAAATTCACAAAATGAAAACAATGTAAATTGTACCTTTTATTTATGAAAAAACTCTCCATAGAATCTTGATCATTATGATACCAAAATTATATAGAGGTTACACATTCTCTTTCACTCTTATCTTATTTAAGTTACAAAATCTTTAACAATGGCTTACTAGGTTCATTTTTCAATCATAAATCTGCTAATCATGCTTAATAGGGTCTCACTGGACCTCCCTATTCTTGTTACAAAAGGGTTCAATTTTCAAGGTTATAATTATTAAAGGGGATATTATTTGTAAAAAATGATTAATAATTTTTAAATTGGTCAAAATTTTTAATTAAATATATTAGAAAGTAATTAAAGCTAGACCTCAAGATAGAAGAGTAGATAGAAAGGATTAAAGAGAATGAGAGGTAAAGAGGAGAATGATATAGGTAGTAATTTGAACCTACTACACTATATTTTTGGTTAACTTTTCTTAGGCATTATGGGGAACTTCTACTTTTGATTTCCACTTTGCCTTGACCTAAATTTTTTCCATCAGTGGAGATTTAGATGTCATCTTTTTGTGGATTTATAGTCCATTTAGAAATTTTTTGAACATGAATATGAGTGGAAGATAAAGGTATAGAGGTAGAAGAGGAAAGAAATTTGGCTCACATCTATCATTTAATAAGTGAGTTATGTTATTTTTTGTTGATATATTAATTTCCATGGATATTTTAGAGATAAATGGATTTAGAGGGAGAAATCAGAATGGGAGTTCTATAAGCCATTTCAATCCTTTTATAACCCCAAATTTACCATATCTTCCCCCATGATCCCCTCTCCCAAATCTCTTGATATGGATATCTCTGTTTTATTTTCTAACTTAGTAATGTTTGGACTAATGAATACTAAGTTTATTTTGGCATTTAACTCTTATAGTAAACATTATTTGTTCTTGCATTCACTATGGTGTGAATATTGTTCAATGTTCCTTTCCCCTAAATGGTATTAAAACTTATGATTAAGGTTATAACCCTAGATGTTTTCCATGATTGATTATAAAAAATAATTATTATTGAGATCATTTTTTTCTTATTATTACATTTCATTGTTTTAAACACTATTTTACTTGGTGGAAAGTGAATACTCTCTCTCATCTTCTTATTTGCATATAATTTGATTGCATTATGATTTTATTCAAAGGATTTTTACATGAACATGGTTTATGGTTGGGGTGTTAAATTAAATTGATATTTGGGCTCATTTTACTCTCCCCATTTTTCATTAGTGGTTGCATAGTGGAAATATTAGAAAATCTATAGAAGCAAGAGTTTGCCTAAGTTGTTTGATCTCTAATATTATGTTATATAAATAGAAGCAATATTTAAATTATTTTATAAATGGAAGGATGTATTACATTGTATAATTATTGTAAGGGAAAACCTATAGGTGTAAAATCTTAAGGCACCTAATAATGTATCTTTGTTATCATAAACTAGGAATGCTTTGTTAGTAGACTATACTACTATTAATTTAGTATTTTAATACAAAGGAAACTATTCTATATTATATGTATTGGATCAAACCAAAGTTTCTTGAATAAATCATTTTTACAAGTTTAAATAATTAATTGGGGATTTGGTTATAATTTTATGGTTTATTAGAATCTCTTATCTAATTCTATATTGTGCTAAATTCCTTACTTAATTCAATCTAGACTATGCATAAACATTATATGATTGTATAAAAGGTTCCATTGAATGTATTTAAATATAACTATACTTCTCATTTGACTATATTTGTTCCCAAGAGTTTCTTTAGTTACAATAGACTTAGGGTGTTCAAATGATACACTCAGACTAAAGGTGATGACTTATATTAGGGTAGTTGTAAATATGCATGGTGATTTCCTGTTTCTCTTTCTCTATTATGATTGAGTATGTATTGAAGGTGGTGAAAGTTAATGGTATTTATAATTTCCTTATTATGACATCAAGCTAAGACCTTGATGGAATATAAGCATGCATATTTTCTCTTACATCAATGATTATAAAATTACATTCCATTATATCTCTTTTCTATTTTAAAATTAACACTATTATTGGGCTAACTCTATTTGTATTTGATTACATCCTTAATAGTTTGATCATGTAGCCTTACATAGAATGTTGTACATTATTATGGTTAGTTTCATGTAAAGAAAGGGTTTCTTGTAGTATAGTTATTTATTATACCGATAGAGATTTTTATATTATATTATTTTATTGAAATAAACATGACCTTATGGTTAAAAAGTAAATAATATAATCATGGCTTACAGTACTCTTGAATGTACAATGACTAGGTTATGTGATAAATTTAACTCCAATAGTTAGCTGTGTATATAGTGTGAGTTGTTATGAATATTCTAAGAATCTAAGAAATTATAAAAGTATGATTGTAATTAATCCAAGGTTATGTTGATATAAAATATTTGTTTATAAAAATAACATTGGAAATGCACATACTCTTGAATAATATTATATTTATTTAGACCACTGTATTCATGTCATGTGTGAATTTAAAGCATAAATATTAAGAGAATTAAATTCTATTGGTCTTTAGTGCCTAATTATAAGTTATCTATAATTAGAGGGATATAACCATGTTCTAACTATTGTGGGAAGTAGCGTAAATCTTCACTTTGGCATAAGGATACCCTCTATAAACTTTTCCACTAGGGGATTATGTCATTATAAAATGGTAATTGAGGTCCGTAAAGGAGTGTTATAAAATTATTAGGACCCCCGTGTCATTTTTATTTGATACTATGTTTCTTTTCATAATCTATATGGAATATTGGTAAAATGAAACCTTCTTGAGTGGTAATAGTTGAAAGATGATATCAGAAATGCCAACTATAGGTGGTCCCATCCTAGTGATATAATAAGAGTGAATGTCATAATCAATTGAGATGAATGTACTTGGAAGGTTTGGTATATTTATTTCTTAGCTACCTCAAGGTAGATGTGTATCTTATGTTGATCATGTATTAAGTTAAATATAATATAACATTGTTCTTCTTATTGCATCCCAAGTAATATAGAATACTTTTAGTAAGTATGATACTCAGTCTTATATGAGTTCTAAAAATATAGTACGGAAGTTAAAGAGACTTTTTTTATAATATTTTTGGGAATAAAATTAGGTAAAACTCCAAAATAATTATCTTTCATTATGTATTCATAAGAATATATGGCATAATAATTTACATGTTTTAATTTTATTAAGTACCATGGTGGTTATAAGATAATTTATAACTTTGTGGTTTGACTTAAGTAGTAATGTTGAGTGTTTTTTAAAGTGAGACTATTGTTAAAATAATATCTTGATTATTACTTCAAAAAATAGGTTAAAAAAATTTAGGTTTTGAAATCATGGAATTTATTTGAGATCTAGAGAAGTGGCGGTAACTTATATATATATATATATATATATATATATATATATATATATATATATATATATATATATATATACATATATATTTTTTCTAGCATATAAGAATAATGTGATAGTTTATGGTATTAAGAGATATGAATTATTAATATTGTTATTCTCATTTAGATCCAATTATGAGTATAATGAATCACCCTATTTACAAACACATGAAGTGACTATTTTATAGATTGTTGTTATGGTATAATTTTCCCCCTATTGGAAGGCCATTAGTGGGACTTGAAACTTTACATTATACTTATCTAAGAGACCCCATATTTCTATTCAAGTTAGAGTAAATAATTGGGTATATTTTCTCACAAGGACTAATGGGTGGAATGGCTTCACCACCCCATCCCATTTAAAATTAATTAAACTAATGCATTTTGATCCATAATTAATTAAACACTATATAGGTTAAATTTATAAGATTATGATGGAGTAGTATCTGAAGTTTTAACCTTAAATTATTGAGATTATTTTAAATCTCATTATATGCTTATGGTTGAGTTGGGCCTAACTACTTTTAATAATTACTATGATCAATGTGAACCCCATCAGGCTAAGCTATATGTGTATCATGTTGGTATAAAATAAATTAATGTTTGATTAGGTACTAATCACTAGCTATAATAATTAATACATATCCTTGATTACTCAAAAATATTGGAGGTTGGAGTTTTGAGGTTATGAAATAATTACAAACTGTAACAAATATGATTAGTTAGGGATTAGATTCATCAATTCCAAAATCTATCCCTAAATTTAGAGATGATCATAAATGGGAAATTAAATGACCTATTTATTTTTAGACTCAAAGATCACATCCAACATGAGGTACACATGTTTAATCTAATTATTATATATGATTCCATTATCATAGACCATAAGGTAGAGGAAAGAGCATTGGTTAACAAAAGTCATGCCTTCATAAGCATAAGAGAGTAGATAGCTCCTAAGACATAATTATTCCAATATAATAAATTTATACCAAAAATAAGATCATATTAAAAACCACTAATCACCAAAAATATAATTATTCCATTATTCAAAGCATATTCACTCCATATCCCTGTTCCTATTGGTTGGGAGATTGACCATTTTTTTGTGAGATTTAGTAACACATTTATATTTCTATAAATGTTAAATAAATTACTATAATTTGTATATAAAGTTAATTTCACTCTAAACTTACTTGGTTCAGACATGTTATCTGGTGGAATTGATTAAAAAATTCAAATTTTGGTAGAGTAGGGTTAATTTTTGGTTAAAAAATAGTTAAGATCTTATTTAATCAGTTCTATTTGATATTAATGTCCATTAATTACTAGTGATATTATTTTTAATTACTTTAAAATGTCATTCTAAATAATTTAAAAGTAATAAATAGTGTATTTTATTATTTCACATTGAATTGGATGATATATCACTCAACATGAAAAATATATAATATATATAGTGTAAGGTGATGAATTAAATATTATTATATAATTTGTTCATACACTTTAATGGTTAATAAATGAAGCATGCATTAGTTTATAGATGGTATGACTCACCATACAATGACTGGCCTAGGGTACCATGTCTAAAAGGGATGTTTCTTAAAGTTTTATGGGGTTCCATGATTGTGATTATAAATATTCATGGGGTTCCATGATTATAAATATGAATTTTCATTAGGTAACATGATTATAAGTATAAATTAACATTTGGGTTCCATGACTATCAGTATGATAGACCATATATGTACCTACTATTAAACACATAAAGACACATAGAAGTACCTGGAGACATCTAGAATTACCCATAGACACTTGTAAATACATAAATATACTTATTAATTGAGTTTATATTTTTTAGATAGTGACTTGGAAATATAAGTGGGTACATGAATATACATGGAGCATCATGGACATACCTTCATGTACATAAAATAATGTTAATTATCAGCATTTACATATAACAATGTTAAGTACCAACATGTACACTAGAAAATTTCACTATATAATGAAACAATCAGGCATGTAGGTATATATGCATCTTTAAAGACATAAAAAAATATACCCTAATAGTGGAGAGGATTGATTATGGGTAATGAGCTTGGAAAGGAAAGATATCAAAACATCCACACTGAAATGTAAGAAAGTTTAACACAAAATGAAACCTAGAAAATGAAGGTGGATAGGTAATTGAATCTAGGCATATAGTTACACTTGAAAATTCCATGGAATATGTAATAATACACTAGCATCCATTCTAAATTTCCACTTGGGGATATCTTTTCTTGTCTTGTAAGATGTAATAAGCCATCACTAGCTACTTCTACCAACCCTAATTAGAGAGGCCTCTCCAAGTTATAATGGGGTTGAGGAGAGGAAATACATAAAAAATGGGTGATATTACTCGAAAGATAAAATTATAAAAAAATATGAGGGGAAAAAGGGACTACAAGATTAGTGATAGAGAAGGTGGGGAGGCTATATTGCAATGCTAGAACAATTATTATTTCTAAATTCTACCCATTCCTAAAGATAAAGTGATGAGTTATTGAAGACCTCTTGAACTTAAAATTACATTCCCATGATAAAACCTTAATAGAAAATTTGTCCCTATTCAAATTGAAAAATATTTAATACCAGGCAAGGGGACAATATAGAAATAACTTTTTTAGTGTTTAGTAAATTAGATTAACATTTTTATCAAGGATTGTTACATCACCAAGTGATTTTCAAGGTCTATTTATATATGGTTTTAGGATGGTGGATGTGATGCATCTCTTCATAATACTTGATAAAAACTACAAGAAATACATTTTACCTTTATCAAAATTGGGTCTTTAATGAAAATTGGAATTTGAGTTATATAAAAATTTCTATGAAGTATTAATGAGCTAGAGAGAAAAATCATACCTTTAAAAGAAAAGAATATTCTTCAAATATTCTCCAAGTGGAACCCATAACCATTGATGTTTGGGCCTTTATTCTATTAAAGAGTGGGGAAGCTAAGAAATAATGACATAACATGGGTTTTTAATCTTAAAGGATTGAATATTGATTGTTGATTTTGTGAGAATCATCCTTCCTAGATTCGTACAATGAGCACATTTTAGTGATTCACTATAGTAAATAATGATTATCTTATTTAAAAATGATTATGTGATATCTCTTGATATTGAAAACTATTAAAAAAGATTCCTTGATTTATATCTTTTTTAATGAACACTCTACCATCCTTCAGGGTTTCTAAAATTAAAGAACATGTCAAGTTATGGACTGATGATATGATGTGGGTCATTGATATGAAAAGGAAGTGAGTGTTTACCATTGATTTGGTGTGAAAACATTTAATTGATAATCATCCTCCATGAATTTTTGATGTTAATGAGTGAATATATTTTAAGGCCATGATATGATGATGGTCATTGATATTTATACATGTAAATTTTAACCATCTAATCATGTTCACTTTAATCACTTGCAATTTTTTTAATGGATTCATTTATCTAAGTAGTGTGCACATTTAGATACCATGAAGGGATGAGGATCATTGATATTTTAGACATTAAATGGGATAATTAAAATATATATGATTAATAATAAATATTTTTTTCAATACTATAAAAGTAACAAAATTATGCATAATAATAATTGAATTTATTGACAGTTTCAAAGCTTTAAAAAATGAGTTTGTGAAATAGCATTAATTTTGTAAATATTTAAAATTCTAATGGATAAGTTTTAATTTTTTTATCTTTGGATATAACATATTTTGAAATCATGCATGAACCACCATTCATAATGTAATGGATTGACATAATAAAGCTCAAATTCTACCCAATTCATTAGTAAATTCATAATTGAGAAAGTGAACAAGGTGATACTTACTAAAGAATTCACTAATTTATAGAATGAATGGGGTTTAATGAGATATTAGTGGCCATTATAATGTCCTCAAAACATTTTTTAAGCATTACCATAGGTAAGAAACACATTTACCTCTCTTTTCACATTTATTTGTAAGAATGAAACTAAAACATAAAGGGAAATTTGCAAGTGATTTAGACAAATGTAATAGGTTTGAATCCATAATTTTAATGTCTATAAGGCATCTTAGAATATCAGCTAATGAAATAAATCCTTTTAATTTATTTAAATATAATAAAGGAAATTATCACAATTCAAAATTTACCATCCCTAGAAGGAATTTGTTTATCCATGCATGGTATAGTGTAAGTATTATTAGCTTATTTACAATGTCAAAAAAATGATGTGGAGAAATTAATTGTTCCCAATTTCTAATTTAAGTGATTAATTATTTATTAGAACTTAGTTGGATATAATTCAAAATGTAAGATAGTCCTGAACAAGGTAGGGGAAGTGGTGCTCAATCTATAACCAAAACGTATAAAGGAAATGTTTTGGTTGAGCTCTAATAATCTAACTATTCTAAATTAGAGAGAATGTTTACAAAAGTGTGATGAATAAAAAAAAGATGATGAGAAATAATAATTTAAAATATCATATAAAATACTATTTTGGAATAACACATGATCATAAATTTATGGATGATAGTGTCAAGGAACCTTTTTCTACCTCTATGTTTAAAACTTATTTTTAGAATACCATGTATATTTTGTAGTAGATCTTCAGAGAGGATAATGATTAATTTGTGGGAAAATACCACTATTTTATTTTGGATGGAGTGTTGAGCATGAATAATCATGTAAAGTAGGAAATTTCTATATTGTTATATTATGTTATCCATAGTGATCTAATGTAATTAAAGCATAAAAATAGTATCAACCATTACTCAAACTTATGTTTTATGCATGTATACACTCTTATGGAGATGATTCTTAAAATATTGTAAATTAAACACATGGATAGGGACTTTGAAATAGGTGAGGTATGTTAGAAACATTTTTTAATCTATTTTTTCCTTATGTGCACTTAATAGCATAAAATCATGGAAAATTTAGATTACTTAATGTTAAGGTGTGGAGCTAAAAGCTTTAATTGTTTGCAGACACAAGAAGAGGATGCTGAAGAACCAGAGGAACTGGCATCAGTAGTATAACTGACATCAGTCACAAACAGTGCAAAAGGAAATCGGCGACGGTAGGAGGTCGGCCGACGTCGGCAGCACCAGGCAAGCAGGGACCAATGTCGGTCGCCTGTGTATTTCTAGAACTGTTGTTGATAAACAGTTAGTTAAGTGAAGTGAGTGTTTGCATGTCAAATGACTAATTATAGTCATGAGCTGTGTGTCTAATTATTGTAGTTAGATTTCTATTTTTGTAATCATGGGATTCTATTTAAAGACCCATAAGGCATGTATTGTAATTATCAAGAAGGCAAGTAAAAGCGTTAAAGAAAGCAAGGTCAAGGAGATCTACAGGTGTAAGGTCAAGGAAATCAGCTGAAGCATTCAAGGAGGGATAACAACTCAGGTTGTAGAGTTGGTTTTATGTTGAGTAAGAGAGAGAGGGAAGAAGGTCTTGAGGTGTGGCAAGCCTTTGAGGTGGAGGAAGAAGTGGCATCTTCCTTATTGTATTTTCTTCTAGTAATATTTAATACAAGAGTGTGTATTGTCTCTCAAATTCTTTGCTGTCTCAAGTTTCTAGTTACTTTATCATTCTGGTATAATTTCGTGTTTAATTGCTTATAAGAAAGTAATCAATTGTGCTTCTATTGGATAAGGGGTCACCTAACAGTTGGTATCAGAGCATATTGATTGTTTTAGGTTCTCCTAACAAGTGGTATCAGAGCTACGATTTGCAAGAAGTAGGTTATTGTTTTTTGATTATAGGTCATTCACAGGGTTTTCTAATTGAGTGGGAGTTCAGCAATGGCAGAAGAAAGTAGGCTACGAATGGAGAAGTTTAACGGCAAGAATTATCAACATTGGAGGATGTAGATTGAGGACTATCTATATCAGAATGATTTGTACTTACCGTTGGGTGGGGTTGCATGCAAGCCCACAGATATGAAGGATGAAGAATGGAATGTTCTTGATCAGAAGGCTCTCAGTTCCATAAGGTTGAGCCTTGCATCGTCTGTGATTTCCAGCTTATCACAGTGTAAGACAACGGAAGTGTTGATAAAGTCCTTGGCAAATTTATATGAAAAGCCCTCGGCTTCTAATAAGGTATATCTTATGAAGCAGCTATTTACTTTGCAAATATAGGAAGGTGGATCGGTACATACTCATCTCAGTGATTTCCATGGTTTGGTAAACCAACTAGCTTCAGTCAATATTATTTTTGATGATGAGGTAAAGGCTCTCTTGATTTTATGTTCTTTGCCTAAAAGTTTGGCTGGTTTGGTTATGGCAGTAAGTAATTCTGCATTTGCTTCTAAAATCTTAAAAGTTGATGATGTTATGAGTGTGATCTTGAATGAAAAAATATGTAGGAGAAGCACAAGTGAATCATCAGGGAATGCTCTAAGTGTAGAAAGTAGGGGAAGGCAAAGGGAGAAGGTTGAGCAAGGGAAATCAAGGTCGGGAAGGAGATTCGAGTCCAAAGGTATTACCTGCTGGTTTTGTGGAAAGAAAGGACATACAAAGAAGGAGTGTTGGTTGAGAGATAAAGAGAATCAACATGCAGGTATTGAAGAAGCAAAGGATGCAAATATTGTGGTACAGGATGCTCTCATACTTTCTTTGGATAGTCAGGTAAAATCATGGATTTTAGATTCTGGTTCATCTTTTCATGCATCCCCAAATAGAGATTTGTTTCATGAGTATGAAAAGGGAGACTTTGGAGTGCTCTATTTAGGGGATGGTACGCCTTGTTAGATAGTTGGCAAAGGGAAAGTGCAGTTGAGATTGCAGATTGACAACACATGGATGTTGAAGGAGGTCATGCATGTTCCAATTCTGAAGTAGAGTCTAATTTCTGTAGGAAGGTTGGGAGATGAGGGATGCACAATAACCCTCATAGCGGATTTTTGGAAAGTTACCAAGGGAGCACTTGTTCTAGCAAGAGGTAAGAAAGTAGGTACTCTTTATCTACCTACTTATATTACTGATTTTACTTCTGGTGTAGATTCAAAGATGTGGTCTAATAGGCTTGGTCACATGAATAAGAAGGGAATGGAAGTTCTTGATTCAAAATGTATGTGTTCAAATTCAGAAAGCATAGATACAGTTCATTACAGGAAAAGGAAATTTGATGCTTTTGATAGGAACAAAGAAGCCTTGGTGTTTATGGAGGAGATGAAGGATAGAGATCAGTCACAAGGGCTGAATAAATCTGAGTAGGGCAGCATGGATAGAGGTTTGATCCAAGAAGAGCTCATGGATGAAAATTTCATCACTTACAGGAACACACAAACACTGATTGTCAGTCACTTGGCACTAACGTCAGTCATCCAGATACTGACATCAGTCATGTGCAGACCAACAGGGTCGGTAGGTCGGGCAGGAGAAGTCTGACGTTGGTCATAAGGACCGACGTCAGTAGGAGGGACGCCGGTGTCAGCCAGGGAAATGACATCGATAGTCAGGGTCAGTGCAGGGAACCGACATTGGTCAGGAGCAAACTGAGAGATGGCTGATATTGGTCACTAGAACAGATGTTGGGTGGATCTATAAGTCTCAAACACCCATGTGGAGGTTAGAAATGGTAAGTGAACCTCATATTCATTGTTCACCTTCTTTATATTGCTTATTGATAGTCATGAACTAGGAAGATGGAAGAAGCAATGCAGGTAGAATCCAGAAATAGTGGGAGCTTGGCATGGATGAAAAGTGTGAGTCCTTGGAGAAGAACCAAATAGGGATTTATTGGTAGAGTTGTCAGCTGGAAGAAAGCACTAGATAGAGGGATGGATTCCCATTTTAGAGAAGAGAGTGGATGGACACATGAGATAAAAGGCTATGGTATATGGTCTTGATTAGGCTGCAGAACAATGGAGGTTTGACCATTGTATTTTTACCTTTACCAGGTTGGATAATATTAGCTACATTATCCTGTTACTGTATTGTGTTACTTGTTGCAGGGTTTCATATACAGGGAGTTTTCTGAGCTAAGGGTAGAGTTGGTTCAGAAGTATGTCATGAAGAATTTGGGAGCAGCAAAATTCTTTTGGCATAAGAGACAGGTATTGCATCACAAGTTCAGTGGTGGTTGGTCTTCAAGAGTGACATTAAAGAGGGATACAGAGCCTAAGGAACAAAATAGATGGTGTACAAGTACAAGTACAAGTTGTAGCTATTTATCTCCAAGTGGGAGATTGTTAAGGTGTGGAGCTAAAAGCTTCAACTGTTTGCAGACACAAGAAGAGGATGCTGAAGAACCAGAGGAACCGGCATCGACAGTATAACTGACATCGGTCACAGACAATGCAGAAGGAAATTGGTGATGGCAGGAGGTCGACCGACGTTGGCAACACTAGGTAAGCAGGGACCAACGTTAGTCGCCTGTGTATTTCCAGAATTGCTGTTGACGAATAGTCAGTTAAGTGAAGTGAGTGTTTGCATGTCAAATGACTAATTATAGTCATGAGCTGCATGTCTAATTATTGTAGTTAGATTTCTATTTTTTTAATCATGGGATTCTCTTTAAAGACCCATAAGGCATGTATTGTAATTATCAAGAAGGTAAGTAAAAACATTGAAGCAAGCAAGGTCAAGGAGATCTACAGGTGTAAGGTCAAGGAGATCAGCTGAAGCATTCAAGGAGGGATACCAACTCAGGTTGTAGAGTTGGTTTTGTGTTGAGCAAGAGAGAGAGGGAAGAAGGTCTTGAGGTGTGGCAAGCCTTTGAGGTGGAGGAAGAAGTGGCATCTTCCTTATTGTATTTTCTTCTAGTAATATTTAATACAAGAGTGTGTATTGTCTCTCAAATTCTTTGTTGTCTCAAGTTTCTAGTTACTTTATCATTCTGGTATAATTCCGTGTTTAATTGCTTATAAGAAAGTAATCAATTGTGCTTCCATTGGATAAGGGGTCACCTAATAGTTGGTATCAGAGCATATTGATTATTGTAGGTTCTCCTGACACTTAAGATGTATAATAACTAAACAAATTTGAGTGTAACTAACATAATAAAATAACTTTCAATTTATAAAAACACTAGAGAAATGGAGAATTTATCTTTTTTTTGGTATTTTTAGGTCTATTGTAGGGTATAAATATAAATAATAATCTAAAATTGTCTCATGCATGCTCATATATGGAAACAAAGTTTATACATGAGCTTGGACAAGTTTGTGCTTCCTATACACCTACATAGTGTGGCATTGTCTGTTAGGGTGAAAATTGTCATGTGAGTCTACATCGATCTATGTACACTCTGACTGATGCAATTATAATTTTAATGGATCATATGTATGCCAATATCATTGATCCTACATGAATGGTTCTATTATCGTTACCCTTGAAAACCTATCTGTACACTACAAGACCAATGTAAAACAAGGGAAAAGGGTGAAAGGAAAGGGTTGAGCTGACCTCAACCACCCATTTTGGCCAAGTGCTACCTAAATATCTAATACTTCAAATATGAAAGTCAAATCAAATGTATTTCTCCCATGTAGTTGAGTATGTGAAATCTTGTACAATAATAACATGCAATTAAATACTGTGTATATCTTTCAATACTTGAAAACATGTGATTTGACCTTAAAGAGATATTAGACTTAGCTAAGGGATTTATATTTTTAGGGTTTAAACATTTGGAAAATTTAAGATAGTTCATCTCAAAGTGTAGAGTGATTTCCTATGATAGATAAATAAGTGATAGATCTTAATAGGATTAGGCTTGATATGTTTATATAGCTAACCCTTTGGGTAATTTACTATGAAACAAAATTAAATATGTATGGGTTGACCTATATGAATAATTTGAATTTCATAAATAGATATTAAATGGCATGTCTATAGGTCCATTGCAAGTGGATAAGTTCATAGTGGCAGAACTATTTGAGGAAGTGTGAACCTATATAGAGAACAAGAGAAATGATACAATATCAAAAGACAATCTAAGAATGATGTTAAGCGGTTTAGGTAGAGACTAGGGAAATATAATGTAACAATAATAGAATTTGGGAAGGTCAAGCCCATATATGGATTAATGGCTAAGGAATAATGTGAATAAGATTCATGTATACATGAATAAGTCAAATATGTTAAATATTGATAAAATATGACATTTTAAAGTGTACAATACAAAATATGAGTGTATATTTAACCCTATTTTATTAAATTAATGGATTGGATAGATTAAAATTATAGAAGGTGATATTTTAGGATGAACATGATGGTGTGCTCAAATAAATATTAAATATTGGGCCTTGCTTCAAGCAAACCTAAATGAAACATATAGAAATCAATTTTCACTTAAGATATACATATAATGTAAAAAAATTAAAAATATTTGAAATGAAATATTATGGAATGAATACATCTATATGCATGAAAACCAAGATGAATTTTAGATACTTGTCTTAAGGATATATAATGGAGAAATGGGTTAATCATGTCCCTTGGAGATGCTAGTTTAAAACCAAGGGTTGATATTAATATGCCCTAAAACTCATTGAAAAATGGAGAAGTTATTGAAATTTAAATCATGTAAAAATTAAATGTCACACAACTCATTATATATGAAATGGAATCCACTAAGGGTTCCAAGAAATATGAGAAATGTTTGAGAATCTACATAATTTTTGTGAATAATTTATTGTAGATAGATTATATGATTCAATTTGAGTAATGCATGAGTATTATTTTTTTGTATAATGTCACATATGCTCTATATATGTTATTAATCTAATAACATGTGTAATATGAATCTAAATTATCATAATATATATAATAATGTGAAAATATGCATCGTATAATCCCCTAATTTATAACCTATGTAATCTTAATCATGTAATATTTTTTTTATAAATATTTGAAATTACACTCATAATCATATAAATTCATGACATATACCTTGCATATTACACCTATTTTATGTAAAAACTATCATAATCTAAGTAAAATATATAATAATATACATAAACATGTACCATTATGAATTAATATGTGCTCAAAATATAAAATATTTGAATGTGGAGGCTTAGTATCTAAGACAAGCCATTGTATATTCCATCATTTTGAGGTAAGGGATGTTAAAGTGGGCCAAAATTAAGGATAAAATGGATGGGATCAAATGCATGAGGATAAATATTTATGGAGTAGTGAAATTTGAAGAACAACTCACAAGAAGAAGAAGATTATCTTCACAACAAAAAGGTACAATGAACATTCTAGATTAATTAGCCAAAATTACATAATAAGGTTCATTATATAGGTGGAATATATACATGTCCTCATATCCTCTTGAATTTATAATTATCTTCCGCAATAACCTTTATTACACACCTAAGTAACACCTAAGAAACCTAACTAGACCATGTAAGTAAAACCACATAGTGAGAAAAATCCTACACTAACACTCCCCTTAAGTGTACCTTAGATGGTTAATATAATTGGGTACTAACATAAAGGCCTGATAAATTACACAAGTACAAAGAAACTCTCATAAAGAGGAGAAAAAGAGAAAATACATAGGAAAAACTCCCCCCCAAAAGAGATAAAATAAGATGAAAGATCTAGAATCCCCCCAAAGAAGATGCTAAAACTCTCCACACAAGTAAAGCTTGAAAATGACTAATGTCGATAATGAGATCCTCTATCTAAAGAATTTAGAAGCTCCACACACATCTAATAATGTTTCTTCCCTTTACCAAAGGAATAACTTGATGTGTATACTAAAAGTCTGCCCATTCTATAATAAAAGATGAAGGTAGCAATATAAATGTCTCTAAATATGGTCTAGGGTTTAAATATGGCATAGGTCTAGTAAGATCATGCACAATAACAAAAGGTAATTTCACTAAAGTAGATTCATTATAAGAATGGTGTGGAACATTCAATGGAGTGTCCATTCAAAATGTGGAGCATGGATTGACAAATCTCTAAACTAAAGAAGATACTATAGATGAAAAACATGGATCTATAGAATGAATATCCACATGAAGAGATGATTCATAAATTCTCTCAATAGGTACACTCACACTATCAATGAAGGTGAGATGATCCTTTGAAGAAAAAATATGTGATGGCTCTAGAAGAGAATAATATTGAATAGGAACTGATGTAGATTCTACAAAAAGATAACTAAGGTCAAACAAATTCTCATCCACTAGTAGTGGCTTGATAGAAGAAAGAATAATGTTCATTAAGAATGTGTCATTACAAGAAATATAAGTAAGAGGACATAGTAAAATAGTGTCTAAAGAGATAATACAAAGATGAGGATGAGTGATATAAATCTCATTAAGATCTTTGAAAAGAGTCTAAAGAGTTATCTAAATAGTGGAGAAACACTTTGTGTGATCCACATGGTGGTGTATATCTAGTGAAATGTTCATTAATAAGTAACCATAGACATAGTCACAAGAGTTAGCCCAGTCATTGTATTGAAAAGGTTCAATGGGGGAATGAATCTATCCATATATAAATGAAATAAGGTCACATTCTATGAGAAAAAATTCCATGTACATCTACCATGAAACATAGTTGATCTTTCTAAGAAGAACCAATGGTGTATAATCAGCTATCCTCATTAGGAATCTCCCAATTAGATATAACTGAGTCAATATGACTACAAGTAATTTTGCACACTCAATGTGATGGATGCCAGACTTAGACAAAAAATGCATCCAAGTTATAAAATAGTTTAATAGTCACCAAATTCCCCCTGATATTACATAGCTTGGCACTTTATAATCGAGTGCATGTATATTCAACACATTTAAGTGAATATACAATCAGAAAATTATAGAAAAAACACACATATGTAAAAGGTAAAAATAATTTCAACCCCCTAAATTTAAAGAGATTCAATTTTACAAGGCATGGAAATATCACCAATGTATAAAGATTGAAAAAACTTGCATTTGAAAAAAAATAACACTTGAAATGGAGCTGTCAGCTAAAAATTATGGAAGTTTGAATATTTCTTGTTCATAAAAAAATAATGATATCCACTTTGCATAAATTTGAATTTTTTTGGTGTGAATGTCTTTTGGAATCAACTTCCCCATAAAAAAATATTCCCTCTTAGAAAAAAATTTAAGCAATTTTGGATTGGAAGTAACCAAGGGATTAACTCTCATATGAGTAGGGGATAAGATATATTTTGGGTACTATCTCATAGCAATATTGAGGCCTACACATGCACCCAAAAGTTTTGATGTTGAGATTGTGAACACTTCCTGAAATTAGAGAAATGTGTTAGGATGTAATGGTTTGTTATAGTTGTCAAGGTTTTTGACTACACCCATAGTTGATAGTAATGATGCTAGTAGTGTAGACTTATTTGGCTATTGAAACTTTCGATGTTTGGATTTTTGACTACTTTGGTAGTTGATAATCTCAATGTTGGGGTTGTGGACTACTCCCATTGTCAATAATTATGATGTCTAAAATTTTCATCATAAATGTAGCCAACCTTTATAGCCATTAGGGTTTGTAGCATAGGTTCTAGAGATGGAGATAGTTCCCACAGTGTCAAAAATGTTGGAGTTTCCTACAGTATGCACATAGGTATGGAAAATATACCAATCTCAAAAAACCTTAGATATGGTATGCCTCTTTAAAAATGATCAAAGACCAATTAAAGATATATAAAAACCCAAAAAACCTAGAATTTTTTTCTATTGAAGACTACATATTGTACATATTTATGTGAAAGTATTGAGAAAACCCTGAAAGCCTCTAAAAATGGAAAAAATTGATTGTCATGAAACCATGTCATGTTTAAAGCCAATCATGGGTTTTTGACTCCTAAATCTGATGGTGTAAGATAATTTTCATGAAGACCTACCGAATGAAATATTACTAACAAGAAACACATTTATCTTATTCTTTTTTGAATCTTGATCAATAGAGGACCTGAGAAGAAGATCAACATATGGGAAATGGTGAATCTTCAATATGTTAGGTCAATGAATGGTATATATATATAACATACAAGATAAAAATCAATATTTCACAACATGAAAAATGACATTAATCTACCATAAAAGCTTTGATACCATGTCAGAGTGGGCCACATTTAAGGATCAACTAAATAGGATCAAATGCATGAGATTGAATTTGTATGGAGTAGTGAAATTTGAAGAACAATTCAGAATAGGAAGAAGTTTGTCTTCACAACAAAAATTTGAAATAATGAGAATTATAGATTAATTATCTAAAAGTACATAGGAAGGTTCTTTATATATGTGGAAGATAAACATGTCCTCACATTTTCATGAATGTGAGATTATCTTCTCTAATGACATTTATTACACACATAAGTGATATGTAATCAAGCTAACTAAAACATGTAGGTAAAAGCACATAGTGGGAAAAAGATTACACTAACAAGGTATGTATTCTATGAATTAATCAAATCAAAAGGAGCTATATATATCTTGTTATATATAAAAATATATAAGTAGTGTAAAGTATGTCATAGCATGTGGAGAATATTTGTCATAGTAAGAATAAACCATTTGAATATATATGAATCATGTATCCTAAGTCATATAAGTGTAAAGTATATATATATATATATATATATATATATATATATATATATATATATCAATGAGAAACATAATGAATAAACATCATCCAAATGAGAATCTATAAAATGAGTAAGAAATATGTGAAAGGTGCATGATATGTATCATGGCACCACAAAAAAAAATAGAAGTGCATGATATGGATCATTACACAAATGAGATATATATATAAAATATTATATTTATCCACACATAGTAAATAGAGTCACACATAAATTTTATGGCCATTACATACACAATAAGGCACACACAATATGCACTCAATGTCACACAAAGAAAGAGCAACACACAATATATAATCAATTGTCACATAGAATCAGATTCAAATATAATGGACAATCAAATGTCACATAAAAATAGAGTTAATCATAGATAGAGAAAGAGTTACATACTTAAATATAAAAGTATTTCATCATGTAACATGCATAAACTTCAATCATGCATAGAATGAATAAGACTAATATACACAATCAATTTATGTCATCATTGCATATAAAAAATACAATATCTAGTGAAATAGCACTTTAAATAGTATGAGTTAGTTCAAGTCATGTATAATCATAGTAAAATAATTTAATATGATTAATAGAAATAGTCAAATAAAGATAAAACTCATGTAAAGTAGTAATATATCTCCAATGGAAACATGTTCCTAATGTAAGAGGGTAGCTCCTAGGTATAGGAATATATTTAATTTGTGTTTCCATATCATATAAAACTTGTATGTCCTATATCTCACTCATGTACATAATAAATTATCCAACATAAAATCTATCATATTTAAAAAATTAAATACAATATTATTTTTTATTTCTTATTGTACATTTAATATTAGTTTTGGTGAGTTTCAATAATAATTATCAATTATAAAATATTTTCAGAAACAACATCCTAACTCAAGTATTAAATTTCAAAATTTGGGTTTCAATGATAAGTCAACCACTTTTAAAAGAAGTAACCCTTCATTTTTTAAAATAATGTAAATAAAAAAGAAAAAAAATAGTTTGTAAACAAAATAAAACCAAAATTAAAAATCCCTAACCATAACAAATATGCACCAAAATACTAGAGCCAACACAGACTCACAGTAGGAAAACCTAGGTATGTTGTGACATTTATTTTTTGTTTTTGTTTGGAAAAATCAATTTTGAGAATACATAATTTCTTTTTTGATTATTTTTGGTTTAAAATAGATTTTTTTAGCAAGATATCGATCAATGCTATTTGTATTCTAAGTATTTCTCCCCGTTCATTTATTTTTTTGATACATTTCATTTTCTAGTTTTTGATAAAAACTATAATGAATAATTTGATAGACTCATCATTCATTTATGAGCATTTTTTTGTTTGATATGAGTTTTTATAGATTTTTTAATCTCTTTGTAATAGATCAATTTAATATTATTTCACATTAAAGTATTTTAATTTAGTTTCATATTCCTTTTTATTTTTTTTGTTTAAAAAAAATGAACAATGAATGTATTTTGAACCTAATCCTTATTGTAATGCTTTTAAAATCTTTGTGATTAGTCATGGGTAGTCATTCAAAAGTTGTTGAGGAATCACTTCAATTTATTGCATAATTATATGCTACTAATTGTGATAAAGTTGAAGGTACTGAGATTCTAGATGGTATTACTATTTCAGAGTTTTATCAAAATTGAAATAAAGTTGTGTAATCACCTAAAAGTGATATTTGAGTGCTACTTAAGACTAACTATCTCTAGATTAACCCTAGACCTATCTTAGACCTATTATCACACTTATCTAGCATTCATGAAAGCCAAAAACATCTCTAGTCATCCTTAAAGTAGTCATATACCCTCATTTCTTGATTTTAACCCTTTGTGCCTAGTGTTCTGCTAGCTAGACGCTAGCACCATAATAAAGAGACTAGAACCACATGGTACTAGTGTCCCAAAAATGGTGCTAATGTCCTTTACCTCTTTATTTACCAAATAGATTTTTTTTTCAAAACTAGAACTTCTAAGGGTTGGCCTAGACCTCTTTTATCACTCATACAAGCATCAAAACATTATATTTATCCCTCTAACCATTAGATGGAAATTCAATGGAAAATACACATTCAAACTCAAAACAAGTTGTGCACATTTAAAGTTATCAATCTCTATTCTACCCTAATTCTACATAATACCATCTACAACAACCCTAAACTTAGATTACCCAAATTGTTAGTCTCAACACATTCAAGGCACTTAAGGCAACTATTATACTAGCTTCACTTATAATTATACCAAAATTTAGGTGGGGAGAACTACATTAGGCTTGATCCCTCCTCAGAGTATTAATATGTAGGCAACTCTCTTCACAATAGGGAGTTGAGGATGTCCAACCTACTCTACTAACAAACACACTTTCTAATCATATCAATTGGATGCCCTATCTACATGGAGGATTAGAGTTTGATCACAAAATCACACATAATAGGTAAAATATAGGGTTTTAGTATTTATGCATGTAAGAATATACCTCAAATATCTATACATAGGTTCACCCAGAAGCTTGGGATAGTCTTACATAGAGGACATTATCACCAATATTAAGACACTACTACCACATTTCTAATAATGTAACTAATATCTACTTATGGCACTAATGTACAAGAGGAGTTATGAAAATGAGATCTAGTTTTCAACACTCAAACTAGATTCCACCTTAGTTTATAGCACCCAAATCATCTATCTCAGTTATTTTCTAGTTAAGTTCTTACTTGCACTATTTATTACTATTTTTAGAAAAGTCAAAGCTAGTCAATTCTATAGCAAATCAATGGATGTATTAATTAAATATTATTTCCCTAATTTAGTCTACTTAGATTTTTAAAAAACATAGGATTTACATTGTACTAAGTCTTAAAAGGTTAAAACATTTGGTGAATCTAACTTACTTGAAACATTGCTCAACTACTAACTGTAGATAACCTTAAGATTCACATTTCTAGCATTCATATTTTAGATCCATATATTTTTGATTTTATTTGATACAATTATGATAATAATGATAGAATAAGTGTATCACTTTTGTTTCAAAGTTTAATACTTTCATTTGCATGTTTGTTCCATTTAATTCAAAATGAACTCATAAAAGACAAACACATGTATAAATGATGCTTTATATCAATTAAAATGTATGTCATATTTAATTTTATCTCTAGCATGTTATTGTTATATTATGTATAATTAAATTAAGAAACAAATCCTTACATATAAAGAGTATCTACTACATAAGGTAACAACCAGGTTTCAAATTTTAATGTCATATCTTATACACAAGAAAAAATATCCTTATCCTCCACATCTCCATGAGGGTTGATATGTACTTTCCATCTAACTAGGTCCATGATATCACTCCTCCATGAGATAAATTAGTCTATACCATTATCACTAATCCCCATACTTAGCTTATTCACACCTCTTCTGTATAGGGTGTGTGTCTACATGTTCAATCAAAATCAACTAGGGTTTGCACTTGTGATATTCTAAGGGATAAAATTATAGGTATGAGAAAGCTAATATCTGAGTTACATAATAAAAATAAGTTATTAAATGAACATGTCACATTATTGGAAAATCACATTACATGTACATAGTCTTTAGAATATGCTAGTGTAAACCATGTATATGCATTTACACATAGAAAAGTTGTGCCTAACACTCTTTCATATCCAAATCATAAATCAAAATAAAGTATATATACAAATAGTGATTCAAAATTCATCCAAAGATAAAATAAGAGTTAAATTTAGGTACTAAGGGAAATTATTATAGCTAAGTTGATCAACCTACCCCCTCTACACCCAATAAGGAGATCCAAATATTATTGTGCATATCATAGAATGTATGGGCACCACACCGATTCATGTTTAGAATTGAAAAGGAAAATACAATAGATAATGGATACATATGACTAAAATAATGATACATCATCCAAACAACATACAATGGCACATATGTAAATTCAAAAAGGGTCAAATTCAAAAGTAGTACAAAAAAGGTTACCAACGCATAACTCAAAACAATAAAAAGGTTTACACAAAATAATCATAGCAAGAAATAATACAAAAATCACATGTAAATAAAGTAAAATATGTGAATATACCTCTCCAAAATGAGGCTCAAATTTTAAAGCAGTATGGGTTTGGTCAAAAATATCTACAATAGTTTGCTTATCATGGTCAAGGTTTGGGCAAGAAGGCCTAAGGAATCACTACTCCTATTCTAATAATTGATAATGTTAGTTAACAAGGTTTAGGATTTATTTAACATAATAAATCAAATAATTCATAGATATAGTTTATCAAGGAAAAATATCCATACACATAATAAATTTTACACAAAGAGCAAAAACTTAAGTTATAAAGTCAAAATCATCCTAAGTGAATAAGCATTCAAAAAAAAGGCTTGCTAGAAAAATAGCCTTTAGAGAGCCACATGCCTAAAATAAGCATAGTTTCAAAGGGAAAAATCATAATCAATATTATAAATCACAATTCAAAAAGTACAAATCCATAGTAAAGGCAATTCCCTATAGCATTTCAGGTTATTATGATTTTGATGATGAACAATACTCAAATTCCTATTGTAACACCATTCAAATATAGCATAGAAATCACACTACATGAGAGATTACCATTCCTATATTTGACATAAGCCACAATGATAGTGAGTTTCCCATGAGACTCATTGGTTAGTATTGTTCCTCCCTTATTATACATAGTTTCCTTCTCTCTTGCTCCTTGTACATAGTTTGTTTTGAAGTTGCTTGTATATAATTTATATCTAAAAATTACAAAAAAATATATACTATTTCAAAAACACAAAAAAACATTCAAATAGTTACTCAAAAAACACAAAATGATAGATTGTATGAATTGTTATATTTATATTTCTTATAATTTCTAGACATTACATATGCTAGTTTAGTATAGTTGGTTTTATCATACATACATGATTCACTTGTTCTTGTCAAGTGTTTATAGATTAGTATAAGCCTAAGGTCTACTAAACCAATACAAACTTGATATTATCTACCCATTGTTGGTATATACTTCGATACATGGGTCTTCACTTAACACATTTTCCCACTTAAGGGAATCTTATACACAATTTTGATTCATAGGCTCTATCTTACTATACTATACATCCCATCTTTAGCATTATTATTTCTTGATATTGATCATACTATTCTTATTCAAAATTTTTGCCAACTATTACTGATTTAGACTTAACATATGTACATCCTATCTCTTTCATAGAGTTGTATTACATATTTATACTTACTTTCATTTCTAGTTTACCTAGTTTAGACTTGATTTTATCTCTATGCTTATTCTATTCGAGGGCATTTAAAATATGCCATTGCTCTTTGGATTTATACCACTTTTATTCATAGTATGTATATTTTAGAAATATGCCCATGTCCTTATGTATGCCTTTCATGATTGTTTATGCAGAAATTTAAACATGTCCTTCTATGTGGATATAATCCAACTTGCTTGTTTCTTGAATTTGTGGACATTTAAACATGTCCTTGTATGTCTTATTTTTCTTAGACTTAGTGACATGTGCCTATGTCCCTTATATTATGGCCCATTGGCCTACTTTTCATGACTCATGTGTTTTGTATGTATGCTTTCTTGTATGCATCATGGTCATGAAACTTGTCTCTTACTTGTTACACACTCTAATTTTTGATGCCATGAGGGACCTCATACATCTCCCTTCCCTACTTGGGTGCCATGATGGATATCATGCCCCATCTTCCTAGGTATCTACCTAGTTTTTACTTAGATTTATTATTACATACATTATTATATGTATATGTACACCTTTATTAATGATAGACATGACATACATCTTATATTAAATACTTATGCTCAGATTATCTTACATCTTGATGTTATGCATGCACATCATATTGTATTATTATGCATATATTATATATGCTAAATTTAACACAAATTTTTAGAGATTTTTATTTTGAGGTTAGTTCTTACATAATTTTAACAAATTCCCTCAAATAAGGGGCCATTCATAGGGGTTTGTCATAGAGATCAGGTTCTTATATTGCACTCATAGTACATTTTTAGCATACAGGCCCAGATTATAGAAAATTAGACTCAAGTAAGCACAACGGGGAAATAATGACCCAAAAAATATTATAGTTGCATATAAATTAGGCCAAAAGGACATTAACACCCAAATTTGGAAACTACACCACATTTATAATAATGGCTCTACTATCTAGTAGCCTCAATTTTAGAAAAACCTAGATTGGATAGGAAAGTACAATAGGTATAGTACATGTTTGCATAGATTAAATTATAGATTTAGTAATTTTTCTTAGTTTTTCTCAAATTCATATCAATATACTTATATTGGGGGGAATCATGCATGACATGACCATTTTTATATTTATTTAAGATACCCATATATATTACTACAACTCAGTTTAGAATCTATATGCTTAGATATCAAATTTTGGGGCATGTGTATGACACATTATTTTCATATGCTCACTTACACATTATTTGATCAAATGTAATGTAAAATTCCATGTAATTATCTATACTATATGCACCCAACATAATATTAAAATTTGTACACCAGTTTCATGCCTTACTCCATCTATAGTGGTTGGCATTCCTAAGTGCCCCAGAGCCACCTAATATATCTGAGTGGTTATAGAGCCAAAAAACCAAGTTAAATATAACCAGTTAGACATTTATAGTTACTTCATGTAGTTAAATTTCATATGAAAATATTTCACATAGGTGGTTAATGATGAATTCATAACTTATTTGATTTCTTAAGCCACATCTATGAGATGGTTAGACACACTATCAATACATTCCAAATTACTTGTAAGTCATGATCCACCAAGTAGGGTTGGGCAATGATGGAGTCAAAAATAGATTGAGTTATTGAGCCACCCACACATGAGGATTGAGAAAGACATCAAATTAGTCTAATATATTCACTGATTGATCACTATATACATGCACATACATAGGTTGTCACTAGGTTTTATGCATTGGTTCATGTACCCAATGAAGTGTATTTGTTCCTTTTCTTTTTCTTATATCTTTGCTTAGTTTTACCTCTTTACTTAGTTTAGTCTTTCTATTTTGATATATATTAAGGAATTATTTATATACATTTTATTTATGGGATATGCATTGGAGCATGCTTCACATACCCATACCCATCTTCATAGGCTTCACCTCTTAGGTAAGTCTAGGTATGCTTCTTTTAACTTTATCTTAGTAATTTCACCTTTTTACATTTCTATACTAAAGGCAAAATGTAATCACCTAAAAGTTATATTTGAGTGATAAGAGTGATAATTTAAACTACCTATCCCTAGATTAGCCATAAAACTATCTTAAAGCATATTATCAAACTTATCTAGCCTTTGTGTGGGTTACAAGCATCCATAATCAACCCTAAAGTAGTTCTAGACCCTCATTTCCTGATCCTTTCCCTTCATGCCTAGTGTTCTACCAAATGGACACTAGTTCCATAATAAGTACACTAGTGCCACATGGTGTTAGTGTCCCAAAAATGGTGCTAATGACCTTTACCTCTTTGTTTACCAAATTAATATCTTTTCAAAACTAGAACTTCCTAAGGTCAACTTATACCTCTTTTATCACTTACACAAGCATCATAATAGTATATATTCATGATTTTTATCCATCTAACCATTAAATGTAAATGAGATTTAAAATACACATTCAAACTCAGAATAAGCTATGCATAATTAAGGTTATTAATCCCTATTATACCCTACTTCTACATACTACCATTTACAACAACCCTAAGCTTAGATTACCTAGATTTCCAGTCTCAAGAACATTCAAGGCACTCAAGGAAACTATCATACTAGCTTCAATTTCACTTGCACCATCACTTAGGTGGGGAAAACTACATCAGGTTTGATCCCTCTTTGGAATATTGGTATGTATGCAACTCTCTTCATAATGAGGTGTTGAGGATGTTTAGCCTACCTACCAACAAATACACTTTTAGATCATATCAATTAGATGCCATATTTACATGGAATATTAGGGGTTTATCATAAAATCAATCATAATAATAAAAATATAAGGTTTCAAGACTCATACACGTAAGAATAGACCTTAGATATCAAGACACAGGTGCACCCAGAAGCTCAAGATAGTCTTGCACATAAGACACTACAATAAATATCATGACACTACTACCACATTTCCAATAATATATCTACTAAAAAATTATGTTGCTAATTTATAGGATAAGTTCTAACAATAATATCTATTTTATGAAACTCATACCAAGTTCCACCTTAGTTTTCAATGCCTAGATCATCCATCTCAATTGTTTTTAGCTAAATTCTTACCTGCACTATTTATTATTATTTTTAGAAAAGTCAAAGATAGTAAATTATATAAAAAATTAATAAATTTATTTATTACATATTATTTCCCTGATTTAGTCTACTCATCTCTTTAACAAACATAGAATTTACATTGTGTTAAGTCCTAAAAGGTTAAAACAAGCTATAATAATCAAAATTCCATCATTTATGGGCACTAATGAGATGGAAGTGTTAAGGATTATCCATTAGTAAAAATAAAAGGATAATTTAAATCCAATAGAGATGAACATTCATTTTTTTTCATCATTACAATTTGTAATTTTGTTAAATCTACATTTTAAGGAGCCATTGGTTAGGATTTACATTGGAGGGAAGATAACTTATCTTATGGGAAGTCTTAGATGCAAGTATTATTCTTTTAGACTAGAGATTATTTATATAGTGTGATCCTTATAAATCTAAACAACCTATTTTAAAGCACTATTATCTAAGGAAGAGATTGAAACTTGACAGGTTCACCCAAAGGTAAGTATTCCTAACTCTTACCATTTTATTTAATAGATAAATATTGTCTAAAGTAATATGTGTTGAATGTATAAATATTTTCTTAGATTACCTCTATGATTAAACTTAGCATAGATATAGGGTTTTATTTTCTTTCCATCTTCCACTTTAGGTGATCTAGTCCCCCATTTGCCTGTCATGATCTATTTATTTGTTTTGTTTGTTTATCCATCCCTCTTTGTACCATAAGCTTTGGCGAACACTAGATTATTTTTTTAATGTGCTTAGACCTAAATAGGGTTATTACATAATATAGTTTTACTCGAGGCTTTTAAACTCTCTCCTTTGGTGTTGTGTGGTAATATATCCCTAGGTTAGGTTTAATATATCTAATTTGGTCATTGCCTCAATATAAATAGTATTTTAATAGATGTTAGATGATTACCTTATTTAATCTTGGATTTAATAACCCAGATAAACTATAGATCTATATTAATTTATTACATACATTATGGTGAACTTGACATGAATGTATCCCTTACATTTTTATTTTTTTAATTTACAGTTAACTAGATCACGTTGGTCAATCTATTATTAACATCTATTTGTAAATTCAAGATCCATATTCAACTATGTCATGCTAGTTATCTTAGGTTTTTACTATACTTTTAGGTTTCCTTATACAGTTAACTAGGTCATGATAGTCAAACTAGTCATTTTCTTTGTTTGCATATCTAGGATCTATAGTCAACTAGGTTGTGTTGGTTGACCCAATTTTTTACTCTATTTGTAGGGTTATATCTCCAATAAACTAGGTCACATTGGTCAACTTAGTCATTATTTATATTCTCATATCTTTCACTTAAATTTAATTAAGTTGAGTTGGTCAAATTAGTTTATTTTATTAGTTTTTAATTTTCAATATTTTATCAAATTAGATCATGCTGGTTGACCTAGTTTTATTTTACTGCTTCCAATTTTTAGATTTATGAAGACTAAGTCAACTTTCTCAACCTTTTTTAACTTATACATTTTTTATATTTTTTCCTCTATAAGAATCAATCAGGTTTGGAAAATAAAACCAACTATCATATCCTCAACATTATCAGTCAACCAACTAAGTTGACTTGGTTTACCTAGTCATACTATTTAGGTTCATTCTAAACAAGCTTTGTACTTTCATTTTTGTCAACTAGTCATTTTTGTCTTTCAATAAAATTATTCAATATTTCAATTTCTACTTTATTTTACCATTTTTTAAGTTCTAAAATATTGTATCACATAGTCAACTAAGTTGACTTGGCTAACTTAGTTCTATCTCTATTTGTCTACTTTGCTAATTAAAGTTGATTTGGATAACTCTATTTATTTTCAGCCTACTTTCACAACAAACTAGATCAACCTACCTGATTGTATTCTATTATATTTTTCAACTATATCAACCTAATACATTTATTATATGTGTCTATTTTTTTATCATAAACAAGGTAATTCACCTTTATTTCTTAGTAATTAATCTCACATTTTATTTGAAAAGAGTTGTCTTCCTATTTATTTACTCTTTGAAACTGTAAATTGGTTTTTGACACTTAATTTTCACCTTTATTTTCACATTTTATTGATTTATATAGAAAATATTATAGTTTTAAAACTAACTAGCTACTATTATGAAGGGCTATGTGACACTCTATTTATGGTCCTTTTCTATCATTTATAGATATTATGGCATGAGTGACTTTCCACAATACTCATAGCCATAATCTAAATCTAAATATGATATTTAGTTTTCATGTACCTCATTGTATTTTATAAATTCCTAAGATTTCCTTTTGAATTAAATTTTAGGAATCAAGCCATCTATTTAATATTGTAGTGCATCAGTTAGAAATTATCATCGAGAAGTTACTTATAGGTTATCCAATGGATAAGAAAGTATCTTTGGGAGCCTAAAAATCAATGAAAATCTTTTAGTACAACTCCTAATATTATTTTTAGATAGTTAGTTAATATTAGTAGTTAAAAAATTATATTTTTTGCATGCTACTTACCATTATCTATTGTATTATAGATTGTATTGACTAACGTTAATATAGTTCTATGTTATGTGTTCTATAGTTCAATATTATATTTTAGTTACTTCTACCTTAAAAATTCCATAGTTCAAATTAATTTCAATCTTTTTTTCAGATTCAACTAAGTTAACCAACATGACTTAGTATAATTTTGTCTTTGCCTACCTATATAACTAATATGACTAGCTTGACTTAGTAGGCATTCAACACTCTATGTTCATGACTTACAAATAAGTCAACTATATTGTCTTAGTATGCATTCAAAACTCTATGTTCATGACTCTATGTTTATTTTTATACTTATTCAACTAAGTCGACAAGTTAGACTTAGTAGGCTATCCAAACTCTATTTTTCACTATTTCCTACTTGTACAACTAGATTGAACAGATTGACTCAGTTAGTTTTTAGGTTGTCATTTATATATATTTTTTACCTATATAACTAAGTCAACCATTTTAATGTAGTAGGCCTTCAAAAACTTTGTATATTTCTTATCTACCTAACTAGATTAACCAACTCAACTTAGTTAGTTTCTAGACTATTACTTTCTCCTATCTACCCAATTAGGTTGATTATATCAACTTAGTTGGTTTCAAGTATGTTAATTTTTCCTTTCTACCCAACAAGATCAATGATATCAACTCAACTAGTTTCTAGACTATTACTTTTTCATGTCTACCCAACTAGGTTGATCAGCTCAACTAATTTGGTTTTTAATTTGTTGATTTTTCTATCTACCTAATTAGATCAACTAGATTGACTCAGTTGGTTTCTAGACTAATAATGTTTTATGTCTACCCAACTAGGTTGACTATCTTGACTCAATTTATTTATATATTGTTAATTTTTTCCTATTTACCCAATTAGGTTGACCAAATCAATTAAATTAGTTTATGTATTCCTATTATTCCTATATCTACCCAACTAGGTCAACTAACTTGACCATATCAGTTTCTAGCTTATTAGGTTTATATTTACTTTTCCATGTAGTACATTTTTGATGAAACTAAAATTCAAACTCAAAATTATATGATGAATTTAACTAACCCTATTAAACATCCTCACTCTCACCTTCCTTATACTTATGTATATAATCCATACATAAGCAATGTTCACGTGACCACTAGAACCAAAAAACATGGGTTATCTCCTTCTAAAACTTTAGATCCACTTAACTATGCTCCAAAAATGCCTATTATCAAGGATGAGAACGATCTCAACTATACTATTGAAATGATACTTTTCATTAATAAAAACCATTAACATCAAGGAAAGCATCCCATGATCATCTACAATCTCATGATGGGACCTTAGCTTGATTTTCCACCTTCACCAACACATAATTTATCCTCAGGTCTCAGGAAAAATCACCCCATGACTTCTTCCATGACCTTTTTTTCATCTATACCTACTTTTTCTTCTATGCCTTCAAATTTATCTACTATTTATTCTTTTACCTTACAAAACATCTCAATTATTATGGAGTGTCTTTCCTCCAATGAGCCTACTCAAATTACCCATGTTCATACTCAATTCAGTGCTAACTCTAGTGCATCTCAAGCCACTTCTACTAGTTAAGCCACTATCAATAATAATCAAATTTATTATAAGCCACAAATCAAATGGATACTTTAAAACTAATAGTATAAATCAAATAATACAAATGTAAAACCAAATTTTTTAATTACAAAATCATCTCTAACCCACTCAATGGGGAGTGCAAAATCCTAATTCCCCACAACCCCCTTAGATATGCACAAGGTAATCTTATACCTCAACATCCACTTCTTAACAAGGATATAAAATATTAACAAAATGAACTCTTAGTCCCTCAAATTGTAAACATAGACATAGGTTGTATTGTTCCTACTATTAATTATAATGGATCCACTAATCTTGATTTGCATTTAAAGGATTTCAAAAATTTGTATAAAGATTGGATTAAACTCAACACCTTTACTACCACCAAACTATTAGCTAAAACCTTTGTAGGTGGTTCTTTGGATTTGGTACAATCAAATCAAATCCCATACTATATCTTGTTTAGAATATGTAGTCAATTATTTAGTGCAATAATTTTAAAGTAACAATATTATTAAAGATAAATTAGCTCACTTTATCAACTATAAATAATGAGAATCCAAAATTACCCAAGTGTTCATTAAACAATGGAAAATCTTATCCAATAAATTAGAACATGATATGTTAAAAAACAATCTCTTGCACTTATTCAATAATTATCTCTACTGTAAATTAAAATACTATGTTAGGACTCACTCTCAAAAATATTGGAAATAAGCCCTAGACCAAGCCAAATGTCAATATTTTCTCATAAGTCAATTTTAGCCTTCCCATTTTCCCATTGGAACTCAAATGCTTATGAAATATAAAAACTAACATGTTACCAAGGATGGTGTTATGGATAAACATGATTCCATACACACTATTCATGTTAATATTCCAAGTGGTTCTAGTGATGCTACTATTTCATAACCATTTTCACACAATACTTTCCCACAAACTAGTTCTCCATTTTTCCAAGTGAATAATTTAGATTCTCACAAACCTCTTTCCATGATAGAAATTCAAAATCATCTTCCTAAGACTTCACCATGAGATCTTAACCCTAATCTAACTACCATATCTTAGTATGATCCACATAATTTTTTTAGTATAATGGAAGTCAGGATCATTTTCATAAGACTTGTTGCTGATTAATAAACTTTGCTCTTGAATATATCTTTTGTCCTAATTTTGATCATGAAACCTTAATTCATGAACATCAACAAGCTTATGATGTGGAAACCAAGGTTAATTAAACTAAAACTAAACATGATTCCCTTAATCAAGTTAACACTTATCATTCTATTTACAAATATCCCCTTTCTCATCATCAACCAAGTACTATGCAACATCCCACTACCAATAACATCAAAAATTCTATCGATCTTACTTCCCTCACTAACGATGAGAATGTTTTAAATATGAGCAATATGAGGAGAGTAGTTTATTATATTTATACTTACCTAACTTATAATTATACCAACTTCCCAACTATAATTATTATCCAATATTATTACCCATCTCATTTTATAGAACTTAGGCATACAACAATAATTCTAACAAATTTAACAACACAACCTACTCTTACATCCACTAACACACATGTTTCTAATAAAATAACATGTGGATACCCATTAAATTTACATTGATACAAATTCTATCCCTCATATATCATCACATTCTACTCAATCCAAATTACCTAAAACTCCAAATCAAACTACTTATTTGATTCTTTCACCACCTAAAAAATCTTCCAGAGAACTATTACATCCTAATTTATCACTAAGTAAATTTACCTCTTTATCAATGGATTAGTATGGTTAATAGATTGATTTATTAATATTTAACTAAATTATAAGTCATATGTTGTTATGGGATAGTTGTATGTTTCTTTGATTTCATGATTGCATTGCCATGAGTTAGTTGTATTTTATATTCCTTACATTGTGAACATATTGATTTTTTTTAGATCGATACTAAGGAATTAATGGGTCCCCGACCCTATCAACATAAATTATCAAGAATAACTATTATGGTCTATCTTAACATATATCCATGTTAAGGCATAAGACCACCTTGATTCATAAAATAGGTTTTTGACAAAACCATTATAACTATTCAATATAGTTAGAATTTTTGAAAGGATTAGAAAGCATCATAAATTTATCATGAACCATTATCCATGAACCAAATAATTACTTATAGAGAATAATCTCTTATCAAACAACAAACTTATAAACCAAAACATTATCCAACTAGTAATGTAAACCCAAAATATCAAAATTTTATAAGGCTAAAACCCTCAAGAAAAACCAAGAAAACCCTTATCTAAGCTGAGTAACCAATGCCCCCCGAGTCCATAACTAAGACAACAACATAATCCATCACAATTCTCTAATATCATCAAAGACTCCAAATATTTCCATTAACAGAAACAAAAAAAAGATTATTATCTATATCCTTCCAGTCAAACCTTAGTTTCCTAAACTAGGAGGCCCCATACCCACAAAAAATCAAAGAGTCTTATGGATCTAGGAAACCAAATAATACCAATTTCCATTTTACTCTGCATAATGAGCAAGCCAAAAGGAGTGGCTTCATAACCAACCAAATCATTAATTATCACAAACCCTATACTATTCTCACTCCATAAAAAATAAAGGCTTATTCCTTATGGTAAAAACAAAGATGGAAGGACAAATATAATGAAATTGTAATGCCTTCCAAAAAAATCTCCCTTGATCCTAAATAACCCTATGAAACTAGTGGGAATCTCCTGGGCTGGGAAAAAATAAACTAACATCATCAGTAGACCATGAGATTAGAGAGGCAACATATTTTAAAATAGTATCCATGACTTCACTAAAACCTGCTCATGCCTCAAAACCTTCTTTCGCTGTGATCTACTTGAGAACATTTTCCAACTAGGATGAACTAAAAGAGTGGACAAAAAATGGAGAAAAGGGTGTAAATTCATCTACTGAGCACAAATTTAGATTAGAAAGGGGAAGCTCCAATCCTAATTCCCTTACCACCCAAACCCTGTGCCAAGGAGCCACCTCTGGTATAAGATTATTATTCTTAAACATCTCTTTCACCACATTCTTCTTGAGATCTAAAAAAGACTCAGGCACTTTTCCTACTCCACTGGTAAGCGTTGAATAACCCTAAATTTTTCCAACAAAATTTCCATGACATCCTGAAGTTGTGCCTTAAAATCCTCTTCCTCTACCTACTCATCAATAATTTGGTACTCAATAATATCTTCTTGAGAGAACTCATACTCTTATTCCATGGATTGATCATCTCTATCGCTCACTATGAATTGATTCTCCATCTCTACCTATTTGATTAGATATTATATTTCAAAAACTTTCTCTATTTTTAGAACACTTTCATACCTATCATAGAGAACATTATTAATACCAAAGGCTTTATCAACATTCATGTGATTAGTAGCCTCTTAAAAAATTTGGATCTACATCTAAAGCTTGATGGGGATGGGCCTAGGTCTATAATGTCTACCAAATGATCCACAACTAAATCATCCCACTATGATCTATATGGAATACATGGAGAAGTTTTACCCCTATCTCAAGGTGTCCCCATGGCCACTTTTGAGTAAATTTTGGGTACAAATTTTTTTAAATAGAATGCCAAAAACAAGTGGTGAATAGTATCCCTAGCCATGAACTATGAAATTGCCTTATCTCATTGAACATAGGTTTCAAGCCACATGTTGACCCTGATCACATTGAACATTGAGTCAGTAGCCCATTATATTGTGGATACTTTTTAGAAAATAACCTACTATAGTGTAGTGTGGGAGTGATGTTAGAGATTGGTCTTCTTGGGAATAGATCTTAAAACCTCCTACTTCTAACACTCAGCTCACTCACCACTAGGCTAGCATCATCAGGTTGAACATGTTAATTTTTATTAAAATAGTATTTTATGATATATATCATGATCTTATGGTATAAATACCTTCTTGTCATGAGTATGATGAAGGAGAGATTCATCCCTTAGATAATGATGAAGGGAGAGTATCATCAAAGAGGGTGGAGTAGATGGAGGTGTTGGGGGATGTCAGAGGAATGGATAAAACCCATGCACACACCATATTAAATAGTATACATAATATGCATATTTTGAATTGTTAGTGCTAGTACATTTTTGATGTTGTCTGCATTTAGATAATTATTTATGCATATTATTTGTGTGTTAGCTTAGTTTAATGCTTATGTGGAATTAATATTGTGAGATTGCATTGTGGATATTATACATAGATTTAGTGTGTTTATGTCATGTTATTATATTCATGATCATTAATATTTTTTAAGAACATAAATTTGAGTGAATAGTATCTAGTTACTACCGTATATAGACTAACCATCATGTCTTAGTCATTTTTGAGAACATTTGTCGATCATCTTTATGATATGAGGAAATACCATCATGTGAATTAACACCTTAATATATATATAGATAACAACATACATAGATAATTTATACAATGTAATAATAACACAATAATTATATTGTTATAATTAGGATTGGTATAATAGTATGTGATTTACCATTTTTGATAAAGGAATATAATTGAATTTATATTAGTCATATTATCATTAAGTCATGATGATAGTCGAAGTGCTAGTTATAATTATAAATTGTATTGTAATGGATTTTTAAAAATAAGAAATAAAAAAATAAAGTAATTATATTGTCTTATATTAAAATTATGAAATGTAATGAATAAAGAAAAGATTAAAAACTTGCTTTGAGGAAGGTTGAAGATTTTTAATTTTTTTTTTTTTTTTTGGGGTGAATTAAAGTAAAGTATAAAGTTTGGAAACTCGGGGAAGTTTTTATAAGAGTGGAAACTATAGAGATTTTGGCCTGCATGAGGAATAATGTTAAAAAGGTAAATTGGAGAAAAAGATAAGTAGCATGAATTTGAAGAAGAGAAGAGCAATGCAAAGGGAGAGAGAGAGAAGGGTAAAGGAAGGAGTTTTTTTGGATCATGTTTTTTCAGTTTGGATGTTGTTTCAAGGTAGATTATTTTTTAAAAATTTTGTGAGGAATTTGGAAAAATTATGTGTATTCTTATTTTACAAGTTGTGAAATTATATGATTGTGTTGTGTGCATGTTTTAAAAAATTTGATGTCAATGTAAGTTAGGGGAAACTAAAAAAATGATATATAAATTATATATTCATTTAAGTGTCTAATATATATGTGTGTATATAGCAAACTATGTATATTATCAATTCATGAGAGTGAAATAGGAATGGATAAAGATCATTTGTCTAAATGAAAACTAAGAACTTGTACATATATGTACGACATGACTTTGTTCTAAAAATCATGGTAACAAATATATGTAAGGTTGAGTATATATTTTTTATATAAAATTGTATGACTAAGTTTATGGATAATATATAAACTTGTTATATAAAATTGTGCTGAGTATATTATTTTTTTTCAAACTAAGATAATATATGAATATAGTGAACTATGTAAATATACTATGCAACTTTGATGAAAGAATGGATTTGTCCACATATTGATTTCTAGAATTAGGAACTATATGAAATCATCCTTCAAACCAAGTAAATAGGTAGAGGAATGAGTTAAATTGGTAGAAGAGACCACATGTATATGTTAAATGAGACTATTTTAGTTATAATTTTTATACTGTATAGGATTTTTATGCAAAGTAAGGTGATTGTTATAATTGCATATACATATAACACAATATAATATAAGTTATATCATAAAATATTATAAATGCATGTACATATAGTGAAATATAATTTCATATACCAATTAGTCTTATCGTATGGCTTGTATATCACTTATGAGATAAGAGTATTAGTTATAAGTTCTATCAGTAGATGTATAGTGTATTATGGAGTCATAAATCATTCACTCAAAATACATGATGACATTAAATTGAAACATAATGAGAACTTACATATGTATTATTCAGATAATATGACTTTTAGTTATTTATTGAGTTAAGTAATGGGTTTTACACTTAAGACATATATGTACCATTTCCTCAGAAAAGGCTTACAATATTGACTATGATAGCATTTTCATAATAGGAGACTATGTGTACTAAGTCTTGGAGTATTAATAAAGTTTTATAGGCATTTAATATGTCATATTAAACCTTATTTATCCCTCATTTACCCTTCATTATTCACTTAGTGGATCATGTTGTCTATCACAACATCCCTCCTCTTTATAGGTTCTCAAGACTTACACCCTATAAACATTATTGTACCTAGCCATATGTTATAACCCTAGCCAACACCTTAACATTATGCTTGGAATTTAAGAATATGGAGTCATGCTCATAGGACACATGTTTGTATAGGATTTTTAGGCTATTGATATACTTCTAAATTTTGCCTCTCATGTCTTAATCCAAATGTGGTAGAGACACAACTCAATGTAATTCCCTTATACTTCTAATAGCACCAAAGTGATTCTCGTTAGAATTATTCAAAAATAAAAATTATAGGAAATGCACATAAAATTTGAACATGCTTAAAACAAATAAAATTGCCTAAATTTTGGTGTTGCATTATTCAAAACTCAATAATTATAAGAAAGATACATACATTTTGAATCTTTTGATTGTAAACATGCTCAAAATGAGTAAAACCATCTATGTTTTGTTATTGCATTATTCAAAACTCAAAAATTATAGGAAATGTGCATAAAGTTTGAATCTTTTATTTGTAAACATGCTCAAAATGAGTAAAACTACCTAAGTTTTGGTGTTGCATTATTAAAAACTCAAAAATTATTAGAAATGTGCATAAAGTATGAATCTTTTGATTGTAAACATGCTTGAGCATAGGAAGATTAAATACTTATATAAACCATGTGACTGTTTGATTTTGATGTGGATTGGGAAGAGGAGAATATGCAGATAAATAGTCTATAGACTATAGTACCTAGTTTATTAACAATATAGAATATTAATACATTATGATGCTTCATGAATGTATTTATGAATAGTAATGTTATAATGGTTTAAGTTTTTGATTACAATTATAAATGATTGTTGACCTTTATATACTATATTTATATATTGTATGAGTACCTATAAGTGGTACACATTATGAATATATTTAGTATGTCCAAGTGCTCGTATATATGAAATATATCGTATGCATATATATAGAATATATTAGTACATTAGGAGGTGTGATTATATCTATAGTTTTATTATTTGTTAAAAACTAAGTCATAGATTCCTAAAGAATAGAACACTATTTATATATGCATACAACCTTCTAAATATATAACAAGTTATTTAAATGAAAGATTATGTTTTGATGAGAATTATGATTTTATTTGTCCTGACTGGTTATTAGTAATCGAGTAGTTGTATATATGAACAATGGACTATGATTTTATCATTTGTCATAGAGTGAATTATATTTGAATCTACTTACAAAATTTATAAACTTGTAGTATAAATATATATTATACCTAGGGTATAAACTATACTTTTTATGCTTACTATTATGTGATAAAAAAATATAGTGGAGATTCATTCATACATTTGATGAACTAAATATATGCATTTTGATTATTCCTATGTATAACATATTTTATGCTTAATATTAGGAAGTAATATGTATGAATCTGCTGGTTATATTCATTTTATCCAAATCTCATATTACTAGTACTAAGTAAGTAGTGAGACAAACTTCACTAGCTTACTAGTATCACCAATGCTAGATAAAGGTAATTTGGTCAAGTGGTGTGTATGAATTTGACTGATCTTAGAGATCAATAAATATTTAAAACTTTGGCAAATGTAATGTTTAGTTATACATTATCATTTAATTTATATGATTTAAAAATTTGTGCAATATCATGTTAAAATGTATTTTCTTTATGGTACACATCATATATTAAAAATCTTACAACACACGGGTACTACCTTATCTCTCTAAATTTTTGCACCATCACTATCTACTCATTTGTGAAATAAGAGACATTCCCTAATGGGGTATTGTGTTGGGAATTTATGGTCTATGGTTGATGTGTAAAGTCACTCAAATGATGCTCTCCCTCCCCACAACACTACTTATTTGGACACTACACTTGAAATTACCATAGATATTAGAGTTTCAAAACTCATGCTCTGTGGATCCTTGTATCTTTTATTATATTTATTATTATTGAAACATTATCCTTGATAAAATGTAATTATTTACTCATTATACATTGATATTAGTGGATATATATTTGTACCTACTATGGATAAAAATTTGTAATTACTTTTTATATTCAGTTATGTTTTATTTGATTTGATGATAGTGATTAGTGATAGATAGATGTTACATGTTTATTTTATAATTTAACATGCTTGGTGTGTTAGACTTGGATCACTATTTAAATTCTTATAGTGAAATCTAATAAAATATTACGTAGATTAAATTAAAAAATAAAATTATCATGTTATTCTAAGTAGATCTTAGTGGGTATGTTACATGTCAAATTAGAGTTATGGCTCAAAATTTAGGACCTAATGAATCCACTAACCTTTTAGTATCCTTTTGTTTACCAAAAAGGAGAATGGTGTGAACTAGAGTATCTAGAGAGTATTAGGACTTGTTCCAAAGTTTTAACTTAGCTTAGGATTTTGATATGTTAGAATAATTAATAAATGTAAATGGGACATGCTTCTTTTATAAATACACCCCCATAAATAAATTAAGTTAGATTTAGTTAGAGTTGTAGAGTTAATAATTGAACTACCTTTCGGGTGAAATTTCCATAGATAGTTGGTTATAAGAATTAGTTGGTTTTTACCAATTCTAAGGTAAAAGATATTTATTTTCATGTTTGGCTTTGTAAAAGGGTTAATAGAGTATTGGCACCCTTTTTATGTACTTATTTTATTTTGATTGATAAAATACTTGTGGACCTACCTCAATGGGCACAAGATTCAACCTAAGTATTATTTTACCGATTAGTGGTATCAAAGCTTGGTAATTAGGAGCATGGTGATCCAAGTGAAGGGCAAGGTGAAAAATTCATTCACATGGAAATAAAGAGGCCTCTATGAAGTCAAATTGGAATATTGGGTGAATAATAAAAGGTATGCTTTTTGTGAATTTTGGTTTACCCATTTAATACTTTGGTTAATGTTAAATTTTGAAAAATTATTAAAATTTTTAATTTTCAAATATTTTACATTATTTTTTTATGGCCTATAGTAAATCTGCATGAGAATAAGCCTGTGTATGGCTTTGTATAACCATATCCATAAATAGCTCTTCATGCTCATTATAGAACTCAGATCTTCCATTTTAAATAGTTTTGATGCCCGTTATATGATCCAATCTAATTAAAAAACCCTATTTTATATCCAAATAACCATTTGTATAGCTTTTTTTCAACTTAGAAACTTCTATGTCAATATGGTATGACTGCCATTTTTTATCTCATTCAATCTGCTTAGTTTTTGATAAGTAAATGAGTGTCTAAATGCCAAAAAACCATTACCAAATGCATCTGAGATGAAATCTAGACTAAATTTTTGAGTGGTATGACCCATTTCTATGCTTGTACAACCCTTTCAATGCCCATTCTCCTCAAACATTCCATTTACCTGATCAAATTCTTCAAAAATAGTCTCTAACAGTTGGAATTTTTGAGTTTTACAACCCTATATACCTAAAAGAGAGGTAAACAAGTTTCATAAAAACTCAGAGCTACCATGGCATCCTTGTGGCATTGGAAGCTTCAAGTAGAATAAAAATTTGATTTTTTAAAGTTTTTAATAGTATTTGTAAAAATTTAAGGTTGAGGAGGGTCCCACTAAAAGCAAGGCAAATGATTTATTTTTAATTTGGGATAAATTTTCTTAGATAAATCAAATTTTACAAGCCCATGTAATTTTTTTAATTTCTCATAGAGCAAAAATCATTTTTACATATCAATTTCTCTCTTTATAGACAGGTCAATGCTCTTTGAGTAGTTGGAAGGGTAATTTTGTGAAGTTCTTTGAAAGGAGGAGGTCAAGGGTTCCATTTTATTCTTTTGGAAGAATTTTATTTATGGTATATGCTTTTGTGAAAGGAATATTCCCTTTTTAATTTTTTTGGTATGCTTTGCAAGTTGTAAAAAGCATACATGTTGTATAAGTTTGAATACAAGTTAGAAAAAGGGAATTGAAGCTTGTTTCTTTTGCATTATTTTGGTGAAATAAGGGTGTACTTAGTGAAATAAGGTTAATTTTTAGTGACATAAGGGTGTAATGTTTTGATTTTTTGTTATGGTTAAGTGTAAAACCCATCAAAAATCTATTTTTTGCTCTATGTGGAGGTTAAGTACAAAACACCATAAAAGTAGTGTCTTGTACAAAGTGCTATTAGTGAGTGTTGTGTTTTATTTATTTGTCTCAATTATTTTACATTATGTCACACTTACTTTTATTTTTCATTCTTGATTTTTTTGAAGATGCCAAAAATTTAGAATTTTCTTTCAAATGGTGATAGATTAACAATTTCTAATTATTCAAATTGGAAACATTTGATGGAAGCTTCATTAGTTTTTAATGAGTTATGGGATATTGTTAAAAATGAAAATCCCACATTGCCTATATAATAGGCTAAAATTGATGCATTTAATCTATGTGATTATAATCCTTAGCTTTAATCAAGTTTTGTTGTACTCATTATACTTATATACATATTGAAAATTCTCCTCATAGTTACATTGCATGGAAAACCTTATTTGATTTGTATGATAATAAACCTAAGCATAAGAAGATAGAAATTCATAAGTAGTTATTTACTTTGTTGCTAGAGGAAGATGGGGATATGGGAGAATACATGTCTAAATTGAATAATATTGTTACTAAGTACACTAAGACTGGGTTTGGAAAACTAGATGATGATCTCATAGTTACTACTACATTAAAATGACTACTTGGGTCCTATAAGAACTTTATAGAAATGTTGCATGTATTTAACAAGATCACATGCATCACTTTTGATAAATTGGTTGAGTTTTTTATTCAACATGACCTCTCTCTACCTAATAAATCCAAGAAAACCAAGGATGCCCATGTTTCAGAGTCTAAGCATCATCTTCTTCTGGCCAATAAAACAATAGAGGGAATAGTTATAGAGGCAATCAAAGTTATAGAAGAGGTAGATATCAAAATTGAGGTAGAGGTTTATTCAAAAAAAAAAAATCCATTCTCATTCAAATGAGATGAGTGATAGAAGACATGGTCACAACTCTTATAGAGGTAGAGGTAGAGGTAGATCAGACATTTAGTGTCATAGATGTGAAAAATTTGGTCACATTGCCTCTTAGTGTAGGATTCCTTTTACCAAAATTTAGAGGCCACAAAAAGTGACTAAGTTTAACTCTACTTAATATGATGATCATGACTATGATGAGTCTAGTAATGTTGTTCATGAATCTACATTCACTACTTTAGGGCACATTAATTATATGGAAATGAGGCTAGAGATGAGCTCACAGATGTATGGGTTTTAGATACAGGATCAATAAAAACCATGAAATTTATGTGAGACTTATTTTGGAATTTAAAAGGAGCTTATCTCTCTCCAGTATCCTTGGTAGATAAGTCTTTGCATACTCCACAAGGTCTTGGGTCAATTTGTATTATCCTCCTAATGGATCAATAAAATACTTGGAGAATGTTTGGTATGTTCCCACATTACAAAAACATCTTATTTCCTTGGTAACTATTTGAAAGAAAGGTTATCAAATTGTGATTTAAAATGGGCCCATTTATATCAATTCAATGAAGAATTGATACAAAACCATGCATACAGGATATGAGAATGTGAATTTGGTTAGATTGCATTGTAAAGTGCTTCCCCACACAATGGAACTTACAATAATTGTTGAAGCATGTATAGGTACTATGTCTACACATTGGTTGTGGCATCTCCATTATTGGCATTTGAATGTTCACTCTTTAGTGGACTTGTAAAGATATCGTATGGTGAATGGGTTGCCTAATTTTCATAAAGATAGTATTCTTTGTGAATCATGTGTTTTAGGTAAATAAAATCATGAGAAATTTCCTAAGAATTCTTTATGGAGAGCTAATAAATGTTTTCAGTTAGTTCATAGTGATGTATGTGAAGAGAAGAAGTCATCCATTGGAGGGTGTAGATATTTTTTGTTACTTATTAATGATTTTTCTAGGATGAATTGGGTATTTTTCATGAAAAATAAATCATAAGTTTTCACTAAGTTTTTTGATTGGTTACACTTAGTTGAAAAAGAAACAGGTTCACACTTAACCACTCTTCATTCAAATAATGGTGGTGAGTATAATTTGAATTAATTTTCATATTATTTCTGGGAACATGGAATTCACCAATAAAACAATAATGCTTACACTCCATAATAGAATGGAGTATTTAAACAAATGAATATAACTTTAGAGGGCAGAGCACAAGCTATGTTGCACTATAAATAACTCAATGATAAGTTTTGGGTTGAAGCCATTGGTACTACAGTGTATTTGAGAAATAAATCCCCCACAACTACACTTTTGAGACAAACTCCATATGAGGCATGATATGGGTTTAAACCAAAAGTTAAACACTTGAAAGTTTTTGGATGCCTTTGTTTTGATTTAGTTCCCATTGAACATAAAACTAAGTTAGAACCATGAAGTCAAACATGCATCTTTCTTGGATATTCACAAAATAAAAAAGGTGTATCATTTGATTACATAGGATACATTTAAATTCATAGTGAGTTGGGATGTAGTATTTGATGAATTTGGTACTATGAACACTACAAAGATTGATTCTTAATTTGACAGGTTAGAGAGGAAAATTGTAAGACATGATAAGGGATTGAATAATGAGGGTGATTCTCTAAGGTTGTGGTATGATAATAATATTACTTCAATTTATTCTCCTTCATATACTAATTTATAGGTTGATGACTTATAAAATGTTGAAAATTATCTAAGTCTTCCTTTAAATGGTGCACATGATGAGAATTTTGGTGTTCTTGATTTGAATAATTTGAATAAGTATCCAAAATGGGCTCAAAATACCTTTTATAACATGAAATTAGGTGAATTTGGTTTAATATGTCCCAAGAGTTCTCATAAATAGGTGAACTATGTAATAGTTGTTATTAATTCTTCCACTAAGCCATCTACTTTTGAGGAGGCCTCTACTAAACATGTTTGGCAATATGTAATGCAAAGTGATTATGATGCAATAATTAATAATAATAATTGGGTTTTAGTTGATCCTCCTCCACATGTTCAACCTATAGGATTCAAATGGGTTTATAAGACCAAGTATAAATCATATGGCTCCATTGATAAACATAAGGTAAGACTTTTTGTGAAAGGATATGCACAATAAGAAGGTATTGACTATGAGGAAACATTTACACCAACTACAAAATGGAATATTATTCATATGGTACTTGCTTTAACTACACATATTGGTTGGAAAGTAAATTATATGGATGTTAAAAGTGCTTTTTTGAATGGTTATTTATAGGAAGTAGTATACATGAAACAACCTCAAGGTTTTGAGAAAGTGGGTGCAAAACACAAAGTGTGTAAATTGATAAAAGATTTTTATGGGCTCAAATAGGCACGTAGGGATTGGTATGATAAAATGGATGCATACTTTAAGATAATTAGATTTTAATGAAGTAAATTTGATGATACTCTCTATTTTTGAGTGCAGGGTAAGAAATTGGTGATTCTTGTTCGCTATGTCAATGAATTATTTATCGTAGGCAATGATGAAAACCATAACAAATCTATGAAGAAAGAATTAAAATATGGGTTTGAGATGATAGTTATTGGTCTTCTTCACTACTACCTTGACATATAAGTAACTCATAAGGACCATTGTATTTTCATTTCACAAACTAAGTATATATCTAAGTTATTAAATAGGTTTAACATGAATGAGTAGAAATATACCTTCACTCCTATGGAAAGTAACTTGAAATTATCTAAGGATGATAGTAGTGCCTTTTTGGATGGAACCAAATATAGAAAGTTAGTGAAATGTTTGATATATTTGATGACTACTAGGCCTGATATATCATTTTCAATTGGAATTTTATCTAGGTTTATTCATGAGCCTAGATAAATTCATTGGCATGTAGTAAAAAGAGTACCTCATTGCCTTTAGGGAATGAAAACATATGGCCTTGATTACCACTACAACAAGAACTTCAAACTTTTTGGGTATTGTGATGTAGATTTTGGTAGATGTGTGGATGACATAGTGTCCATAATAGGATACACTATGCATATGGGTTAAAATACCATTTCTTGGTGTTTTAAGATGCAAGCTATAGTGGAAAATTCATTAGTAAAATTATAATATAGCATATCATGGGATGCTTCTAGAGAAATTGTTTACTTATGATGCATTATTGAAGATCTTCAAATTTCTTAGATTGTTCCTACATAGTTATAAATTGATAATCAAAATGCAATAAGGATGTTAAAGAATCTAGTATTTCATCCAAAAACAAAACACATGGATGTCAAATATCATTATCTATGAATGCTGGTGGTGAAGAAAGCACTTGATTCAATATATTTCCTGACTACTGATCAGATAGTTGACATCTTTACTAAACACTTTGATAGAATAAAATTTGAAAAAATTAGAAAAATGCTTGGCATGTGTCTAAAGACCTAATTTGGATCATAGGGGTTTTTGTAGGACTTGTTCCAAAGTCTTAACTTAGCTTAGGATTTTGATATGTTAGAATAATTAATAAATGTAAATGGGGCATGCTTATTTTATAAAGATACCCCCATAAATAAATTAAGTTAGATTTAGTTAGAGTTATAGAGTTAATAATTGAACTACCTTTTGGGTGAAATTCTCATAGATATTTGGTTATAGTAATTAGTTGGGTTTTATGAGTTTTAAGGTAAAATATATTTATTTATATGTTTGGATTTGTAATAGGGTTAATGGAGTATTGGAACCCTTTCTATGTTTTTGTTTTATTTTGATCAATAAAATTCTTGTGGACCCAACTCAGTGGGCACAAGATTTAACCTAATTATTTTTTCACCTATCAGAGAGGGTCCTTATAATTTTAATGATAATAACCTTAAATTTGATCCTAATCAATTTGATACTAAGCAATCAACAAAGTTAGATTAGATTCTCCTAGCCATGAATAAGACTAGCAACTAAATTTCAACCCTAGAATAGGAAGTTCATGGCCATGAAGAGGAATTACACTAGGATGTACCTAAATATCATCCATGTGACTAGGAAATCCCTTAAGATGTGAGAGAAAATGTAGTTATGAAATTGGATAGAGATATGAAAAATGTGAATCCACCTAATTTTGATGGAACCATTTTGAGTGATAAAGTTGAAGCATGGTTGATTAAGATAGAGAAGTATGTTGATATTTAAAACTACTCTGAGGTCACTAAAGTAATTTGGAGAGCTTATCAGTTGGCTGGTGAAGTGACTATGTGGTGGGAAAATAAGAAGTTATAAATGGATCTTAAATTGACCACCACTACATGGGATCAATTTATGACATTGTTCAGATCAAAGTGGCTTCCATAATTATACTTTGATCAGAAGCTTATGGATTTCTAGAAACTAAAACAAGGAGACTTATCAGTGAATAAGTACTAGGAATAGTTCACCAAACTTCTAAAGTATGTACCTCAGTATCAGGTAGATGAGATGTTTAAAATTAAGAATTTCATCATGGGATTAAAACCCTAGATTGGTGGAGAGGTGGACATTCATGTGCCATTTACCATGGACCAAGTCTTCAAGAAGGCAGTCAAGAAAGAATAAAAGTTTAAATATATTTATTAGGCTAGGGAAAAGTTTAAGAAAAAGTTTATAAGTTATAAACCAACTTTTAAAAATAAAAAATAGAAGCAGAGGAGTGGAGACTCTAAGAGTCAGTTCAAAAATTAGAATGTGAAATTTAACAGTGGTTCAAGTAACAAGAAACTGGGCAATAGTTTCAAAGGTAGTTTTAAGGCAAACTAATAATTTGATAGGAAGGGACCACCTAGAGGTTACTTCATTTGTGGATGTGACCATTATGCTCATGAGTGTACCCAAGATAAGATGAAGAAAAGTGGTTCTACTCCTCAACAGGGAACTTTTTAGCAACATATTCATGTGGCAATTGATAATCAACAAGCCAAATTCCAAACTTCACCCATATAACTATTATGTATTTTATTTGAAAATCTAGTTTATATTTTGATAGATATAAGGGACACATAATTTTTTATAGATCCTAAATTTTTTTATAATTTATCTAGAAGAGCTGGAGTAATGGCAAATGCATTGTCAGTATAATATAGGAATGATTCAAAAGTCAAAGTTAACAAATGTTTAGTTGAAGCATTGATTAGGTTTCCTAAATTCATAATAGTATTAGATATTTATGTATACCAATAGGTTCATATGATGTGATCCTAGGATTAAACTAGCTTAAAAATCATAAATCCAAAGTTAACTACTATCTGAAGAAGGTTGAGTGTCTAGATGATTTTAGAAATTAGATACAAATTTAGGATGAGAAAAGGGAGTTGAGTTTAAGGCATATTTTTGAAATGAAACTCAAGAAGGATAAAGTGAAATGATTCCAAGTATTTATATTCAAGATAAATAAAATAGATGAATCTAAGGAACTATCCCTCAAAGATTATCCATTCCTTAGGAATTTTCATGATGTGTTTCCATAGGAATTACTAGGATTGCCTAGTTGATTTCTCTATTAATATCATACCTTAATAAGAACCACTTTCTAAGGCACCATATAGGATGAAAACCATTGAATTAGTTTATTTGAAGGCTCAAATCCAAGAATTATTGTCAAAAGGCTTAATCAGATCAAGTGTGGCATAATGAGGTGCACTGGTTATCTTTGTTAATAAAAAAGATGATACCCTTTGAATTTGTATAGATTATATAATGTTGAATAAGGAAACTATAAAAAATAGGTACCTGATACCTCATATAGATGATCTCTTTGTTCAAATATGAGGGGATTTTTTTTTTGTAAGATTAAACTTAGAGTAGGATATCATCAATTGAGGATAAGAGATGAGGATATTCTAAAAATAACATTTAAAACTCAATATGGGCACTATGAGTTCACAGTGTTACCATTTGGATTGATAAATGTTCTGACAACATTTATGAATCTCATGAATGGCATGTTCAAATATTATCTAGATCATTTTTTTCATCTTTTTGAATGATATTTTTATATACTCTAAGAATGAAGAGGAACATACTCAACATCTGAAACTGGTTTTACAACGGTTGTGGAAGCACAAGTTGTATGGAAAGTTATCTAAGTATGTATTTTTCAAGGAGAAAGTGTAGTATATAAGACATATTATTTTTTTAGATAGTATTTAAGTAGATCCAAAAAAGATAAGATCCATTATGGATTGGCCAACACCAAAGAATGTCCATGAGGTAATAAGTTTCATGGGATTAGTGGGCTATTACCAGAAATTCATTCCAATTTTTTCTAAGATAGCTAATATGATTACCTATCTACAATGTAAGAACCAAAGTTTTATCTAGTCAAACAAGTGTGACATAGACTTTTAGGAATTGAAAGAAAGATTAATTCAACACTAGTGCTAAGAGTTCCTGATACCAATGGTCAAGTTTTGGTGATAATAGATGCATCAAGGGATGGACTACAAGGATTCCTTATGTAGGATGGTGCAGTGGTAGCCTATGAATCAAGGAAGTTAAAGCCTTATGAGGTGAATTATTCCCCTCATGACCTAGAACTTGCAATAATTGTGCATGTTTTACAAGTTTAGAGGCATTATTTATTATGAAAACCATTTGATATCAAGACTAACAATTTAATACTCAAGTGCATCTTCACCTAATCAAATCTAAATGCCCATCAGAGATGCTAGCTAGAGTTATTATTTGATTATGAATTTGATATCAACTATATCAAAGGCAAGGAAAATAGAGTAGTTGATGCCCTAAGTCATAAGAGGTACATAACAGTCATGGCTACTATCAAAAGTACTTTAAGGGATCAAGTGATTGATATCTTACCAGGAGATGAATTCTATGATTATGGAAAAAAAGAATTATCTAAGAATGCTCAAAATCCTAGGTATAAAGGTTTTAGATTAGAGATTGATGGTCTTTTGTGATACAATAAAAGGATGTATGTACTCAATAGGGATAGTCTGAGGAGCATAATATTAAAAGAAATACAAAATGACCCATATTTAGGGCATCCAAGAGTAACCAAGATTATGGTATAGCTTAAACCCATTTAATGCTAGAAGGAAATCAAGAAATATGTAGTAGATTTTGTGTCCCATTATCTCGAATGTCAGTGTGTGAAAACTAAACATGTGCATCCTACTAGATTATTATATCCATAAGACATACCAGAATAGAAGTGGTAGGTGATTGGTATGGAATTTGTCTAAGGTTTACCATTATCAAAAAACATACATGACATGATCTTGGTATTAGTTGACAAACTAACCAAGGTAGCTCATTTGATACCAAATAGTCTGATAGATGATGCACCCACTCTGGAAAAGAGACTAGTAAATGAAGTGTATCGATTACATATATTTTTGGAGAAGATCATTTTGGATCATAATCCAAAGATGTATTATAGATTTTGGGTAACTCTAAATTTAGCTTTGGGTATGAAATTAAACTTTAGCATCATAACACCTAAAGACCGATGGTCAGAGTGAGTTAATTAGGTGTTAGAGGATCATCTTCATATGTATTTCATGGATAAAAAATACAAGTGGGAATATTATATTTCATTAGTTGATTTTACTTACAATAACTCATATTAATCAACTTTGAAGATGGTACCATTTGAAGTATTATATGGAAGAAAGTGTAGGACACTAATCAATTAGGAGAGGTTGGAAGACAAGGTAGTCTTTAGACATGAGATGCTTTCAAAAATGGATGATCAAGTTAGATCAATCAAATAGATATTGGATAAGGCCAATGATAGGTAAAAAGGTTATGCTAATCAAAAGAGAACATCTAGGTAGTTTTTAGTAGGTGATAAAGTGTTTTTATAGGTTAAGCCATAAAAGAGCTTGATTAAATTTGGGAAGTTAGCATAACTTTCACCTAGATGTGTGGGACCCTTAGAAGTTTTATAAGTGGTTAATATTTTAGCATATAAGCTTGTATTTCCACCATACCTATATCTATTACATAATGTTTTTCCTGTATCTTATCTTAAAAAGTATATATATAATCCTTCACATGTGTTAGATTGGAATGCTTTGCAAGTTCTAGATCCCAAGGGGGTCATGGTAGAACCCATCAAAGTAACTGATACTCACAATTTTTTTTTACATAATAGAGAAGTGTCATAGTGTAAGGTCTCATAGAACTAATAATTTGAGTATAGTGCTACTTGGGAGGACTATGATGTGTTTTATAGGTGATTTACATATTTGTTTGTTTGATTTGATGCTTCAAACTATATTACTTTTCTACTGAATAATGTTTTTAATTCATAATTAATGTTTGAATAAGATTCATCAAGATGATGACAAGATTTAGGGGAGAAGGATATTACATCCCAATTTCTTGCTAAGCAAATTTACCTATTTATCCATGGATTAGGATGGTTGGTAGATTGATTTATTATTATTTAACTAAGCTATAAGTCAAATTATATTATGAGATAGTTGTATGTTGTTTTGATTTCATTATTGCATTGCCATGAGTTAAATATATTTTATATACCTTACATTATGATCATGCTGATTTTTTATTACAGTAGTATTTTAGGTTATATATCATATGTTACGGACTAACTACCTTCTTATCATGAGTTTGACATAGGAGAGATTCATCCCTCAGAGCATGATAGAGGGAGATAAACATTGGAAAGGGTGGTGTAGATGGAGGTTTTGGGGGATGACAAAATAATGGCTATAACCCACACACACACCACATTAATTAGTATACATATTATGCATAGTTTGAATTATTATCATTAGTATGTTTTTATGTTGTTTGCATATAGACAATTGTTTATGCATGTTAGTTGTGTGTTAACTCAATTTAATTCTGATTTATAATTAATCTTGTGTGATTTCATTATGGATATTATATGTAGATTTAGTGTATAATGTTACTATGTGTTTAATTATATTCATGATCATTAATGTTTTTTGAGAACATAAATTTGAGTGAATAGTATCTGGTTACTACTGTATATAGACTAATCATCATGTTTTAGTAATGTTTGAGAACATTATCCAGTTATCCTTATGATATCAAGAAATACCATCATGTGGCTTAATTGCTTAATATATATAGATAATCTATATAACTAAGTAATAACACAACAATTACATTGTTATAGTTAGGATTGATATAATAGTGTGTGATTTACCATTTTTGACAAAGGAATATAATTGACTTTATATTAGTCATATTATCATTAAGTCATGATGATATTTGAAGTGAAAGTTATAATTAGAAATTATATTGCAATGGATTTTTATAAATAGGAAATAAAACAAATAAAGAAATTTTATTGTATTAAAATTAGAAAATAAAATGAATAAAAAAAGATTAAAAACATGCTTTGAGGAGGGTCAAAGATTTTTAGTTTTTTTTTGCTCTAGGGTGAATTAAAGTAAAGAAAAAAACTTGATGACTTGGGGAAGTTTTTAGAAGAGTGGAAAATATGGAGCTTTTGTCCTGAATGAGGAATAATGTTAAAAAGGTGAATTGGAGAAGAAGACATGCAACATGAATTTGGGGAAGAGGAGAGTATCACAAAGAGGAGAGAGAGAGTAGGGTAAAGGGAGGAAGTTTTTATAGATCATGCCATTCCAATTTGGACCCTATTGTAAGTTAGGTGATTTTGTTTAAATTTTGTGAGGAATTTGGAAAAATTATATGTATTCTTATTTTACAAACTATGAAATTATATGATTGCGCTATGTGTGTGTTTTGAATAATTTGACATTAGATTAATTTGGGGGAACAAACAAATTCATATACAAATTATGTATTCATTTAACTATCTAATACACACACACACACACACACACACACACACACACACACACACACACACACACACACACACACACACACACACACACACACACACACAATGAACTATGTATATTATCAATTTGTGAGATTGAAATAGGAATGAATAAAGATCATTTGTCTAAATAAAAATTGAGAACTTATAGATATATGTATGGTGCATCTTTGTTATACAAATAATGATAATAAATATATGTAAGGTTGAGTATATATTTGTTATATAAAACTGTATGACTGAGTATATGGACAATATATAAACTTGTTCTATAAAACCATGCTGAGTGTATTCTTGTTTTTCAAACTAAGACAATATATGAATATGGTGAACTATGTAAATGGACCTTGTGACTTGGATGAAAGAATGGACTTGTCCACATATTGATTTCTATAAATATGATCCATGCACAATCATCCTTCAAACTGAGTAAATAGGTAGAGGACTGAGTTCAATTGGTACAAGGGATTACATGCATATGTTTAATAATCCTATCCTGGTTATAATTTTTATATTGTATAGGATTCCATGCAAAGTAAGGTGACTATTATAATTGCATATACATCTAGTACAATATAGTGTAAGTTCTATCATAGACTATTATAATTTCATGTACACATAGCAAAATATAATTGCATATACCAATTTGTCTTATTGTATGGATTGTATATCACTTATGAGATAAGAGTATTAGTTATAAGTTCTACCAATAGATCTATAGTGTATTATGGAGTCATAAATAATTCACTCAAAATACATGATGACATTAAATCAAAACATATTAGGAACTTACATATGTATTATTCAGATAATATGACTTGTAGTTATTTATTGAGTTAAGTAATGGGTTTTACACTTAAGACATATATTGAATGGAGCATAGGAAGATTAAATAATTGTATAAACCATGTAAGTGTTTGATGTTGATTTGGCTTGAGAAGAGCAAAATATGTATATAGACAGTCTATTGACTATAGTACCCAATTTATTAACAATATGAGAATATTAATATATTATGATGGTTCATGAATGCATTTATGAGTAGAAAAGTTATAATGGCTGATGTTTTTGATTATAATTATTAAATGATTATTAAAATTTATATATTTTATTTATATATTACATGAGTACCTATAAGCAGTATGCATTATGAATATATTATGTACAAGTACTCATATATATGAAATATATCATATGTATATATATATATATATATATATATATATATTATGTACAAGTACTCATATATCGTATATATATATATTATTACATTAGGAGGTGTGCTTATATTTATATTACATTAGGAGGTGTGCTTATATTTATAGTTTTATTATCTGTTAAAAACTAAGTCATAGTTTACTAAAGAATATAATACAATTTATATATGCATACAACCTCCTAAAGATATAACAAATTGTTTAAATGAAATATTATGTTTTTTTTTAGAATTATGATTTTCTTTATCATGACTGTTTATTTGTAATTAAGTAGTTGTATATATGAACAATGCACTATGATATTATCATTCATCATATAGTGAATTATATTTGAATATACTTGTGAAAGTTAGAAACTTTGTGTGTGTGTGCGTGCGTGTGTGTGTGTGTGTGTGTGTGTGTGTGTGTGTGTGTGTGTGTGTGTGTGTGTGTGTGTGTGTGTGTGTGTGTGTGTGTGTGTGTGTGTGTGTGTGTGTGTGTGTGTGTGTGTGTGTGTGTGTGTGTGTGTGTGTGTGTGTGTGTGTGTGTGTGTGTGTGTGTATTATACCTAGTTGGTATAAACTATACTTGTTATGCTTATTATTATGTGATAAAGAATATAGTGGAGATTGATTCATACATTTGGTGGACTAAATGTATGCATTTTGATTATTCCTATGTATATAAAATAATATGCTTGGTAGTAGGAAGTAATATGTATGTTTTTTAGTTATATTCATGTCAACCAAATATCATATTGATGGTACTAAGTAATTAGTGAGATGGAATTCAATAGCCTACTAGTATCACCAATTCTAGATGTAGGTAATTTGATCAAGTGATGTGTATGAATTTGACTGATCATAAAGATCAATAACTATTGAAAAAATTGACCAAAGTAATGTTTAGTTAGACACTATCATTTCATATGTATGATTTACATGTTTGTGTGATATCATTTTATAAAATATTTTATTTATGGTACACATCATGTATTATAAATCTTATATCACATGGATACTAGCTTATCCCTCTAGGATTTTGCACCATAACTATCTACTGATCTATGAAGGGAGGGCCATTCCATGATTGGACATTGTGTGAGGGATTGATGGTCTGTGATTGGTGTGGAAAAGTGCTTGGATGATGCCCCCTCCCCAAAATAGTAATTTTTTAGAGACTACACTTGAGATTACCATAGATACTAGAGTTAGAAAACTCAATGTCTATGGAGCCTTTAATCTTGTATTGTATTTATTATTATTGAAACATTATCCCTGATGAAATGTAATTATTTACTCATTATACATTGACTATAGTAGCTATATGTTTTTACTAGCCATAGTTGTAAATCTATAATTACTTTCTATATTTAGTTACATTTTATTTCATATGATGCTAATGATTAGTGACAAATAGATGTTACAAGTTTATTTTATAAGTTAACATGTTTGGTGTGTTAGACTTGGATCACTCGTTATATTCTTGTGATAAAAACTAAAAAAAATACATAGATTAAATTAAAAAATATCACATTATTCTAAGTTGATACCAATGGGGATGTTACATGAACCAAGCATCACCCCAACCATGACACTAAAAAAATTACCTAATTCAACCTAATTAGACACTCTTGGGAAAAACACATTAGCTAATTACAAATCAAATATTATTTATCAACATCAATTTAAATTCACTTCCACCCCTCCTTCAATAGATTTTTTTTAGTATTATGCACTTGTATCTGATACAACTCTAATTAGATATGATGAATGGGATCCTATAATATAAATTTCCTATCTCCCACCTCAAATTCCATTTATAAAAATCATGAGGACTTCTCCTCATCATCATAATAATCTAATTAAACTCTTATTAGAAATGAACATCCCTCATCCTCCATCTGTGGGTCAAGAAGACACTTTATCTAGGTTTGAAGCTAGTATTCTTTAAAAATGTAAATAAATGTCTATACATGTTGACAAAACTATACACACTTTTGTCTCACTCAAATTTACTATAAATTTAATTATTTTGATGAATTATTTATCTATGTGGATGATACTCTATTATTTATTAGTGTCCAAATTAGTGATATTCAAGTCAGTCATTCTTTGATTAATTAAGGTTCTAAATTTTTTGTTACCTCTCTTGACTTTATTAAAAAACTTGGGTAATCTCAATGTAATATTAAATCCACATAGAGTACGTGTCAAGGCTATGATCACATATAAATTCCTCCTATAGATGTGTTTGGCTTCCTATCACAATTCCTCCTCTAAATATTTGTATTATATTCAATATTTTTTCTCATATAACATCTCAATTGATTGAACTTAGAGAACACCACATGAGAGATATAGCCTCATCATCATGATGATGTGTCAAATTTACTCACAACAATGATATATAAAATATTCAAGATGATGTGAACCCTCAGAATTGTGAACAATTCCAAGAATGTGATGTTTTAAAAATTCTTACCCTTGAACCTTTACCTAGCATTCCATTTCATGAATCTCACTAATTTAATTATCCCATCAATTATGTTAGAGGTTATAATGACCACACCTAACTTCTGGTTAAAATACCACCTAACCTATTATCTTTTGGTGACGATGAACCATATGAGATCAGTTTTAAAATTAAAAGTTTTAATTTACCCTCATACATATTCACTCAATTACATCATTTATGACCTCAATATCACCAAAAACCAATCGATGAGATTCACATTACTTGACTAAACACTTGATTACTCATGCTTATTTAGACACTAAGATCATTTATTCTTGCACAATAGATCTACATAATCCTCATTATGATGATGGATATTCATTAGATGACCCTTTTAACTAGTTTTACTCGACATAAAAACATATAAATACTTAGATATCATTATTATTTACAACACTCTTTTCATTGTAATAGATATAGTGATTTCATTTCTCCTTTTACTATACATGATATCATTATTCTTAACTTGATGTTCATAGGTCTAAGATAGAGCATGTGCACACACCAACACACACTACTCCTCATATATTCACTTTTTAGCCTTTTCAAAGCGTGCTTCTTTATCATGCAATGATGATACCATATCAACTATCTAGATTCTCTAATCATTTGATCTTTCTCCCTCATGACATGTCATCCACATTACACAAACCAACATTGAGATCATCTATCATAGTTATTGAGCTTAATACATACTCTACTCTGAGTTATCCTATTGATGGTGATGGCATATTAAATTTGCCTAAGCTTGATCCTTTACCTACATGATGGGTAGATAAGCCATATTTTGAGTTCTATAAGGTTAGTGGTCATTGGATAAGGAATTTTGTTCACTTTAGATAATTTTAGGATAAAAATAGGCATTAGGTTATACCTTTACCAGGGATAAAATACCTCCATAATTTTCTACTCGTAGACATAGTTTCTATTTTCATGGAATCACCATGCATACCTCCATAGACTTTCAATATATTTGAAAATATATTGATGTTGTAATCATCTAAAAGTGGTATATAAATGCTAAGAGTTTTTCTTGAGATATCCTATTCCTAGATTATCCCTAGACCTATCCTAGAACCTTTATCACACTTTTCCAACCATTGTGTAGACCTCTAACAACTTTTTTCAGCTCAAACATAGTCCTAGGATAAAATTCCCAAATCCCAATCTAGTGTTGCTAACAATCTACTAGTTAGACACTAGTGCCAACATGGTGCTAGTGTCCCCAACTTAGCACTAGTGTCCCTTACCCTAGCTCTCTTGAATGGATATATTTTAAATGTGTGTACCTCCTAATGTTAGCCTAAATACATTTTATTATTTGCACAAGCTATATATCTATACAAATATAAGACTATTTGAACTCTATTCACTAGATGTAAAATAGATGCAAAAGACTATCTAAATAAGAAATAAATTATAAAAATTAAGTTATTTGATCCCTATTCTTCCCTACTTATACATACTACCATCTAAAACTACCCTAAGACCATATTTCAAAGTTTTCAAAGCTCAGGAAGATGCAAGGCATTCAAGACCACTCTCATTCTAGCATTCACTTACACTTAGACCAAACACTAGGTGGGATAACTACATCAAGATTTATCTCTCCTCAGAGTATTGGTATGTAGGAAAATTTATTCATAATGGGGTGTTGAAGATATTTAGGAAAATTTCTACATAATTTCATATCTTGACATACTTATAAGGAGGATTAGGGTTTGCACACTAAATCAATTTTTATAAGCATTATATAGAGTTTCAAATTTTGTGTGTAGGAATAAAACCCAAAAACATAGGAATAGGTTCTCCCAAAAAATAGGAGCATTCATGCAAAGAGGAAAGGAGCACCATTTTGAGGATATTAAAATAATATGACACTACTATCTAGGTGGGGCACTACTGTCCAATGAGAAATCAAACCTAGGGACGCTGTTGATGACACTCAAACCTATCTAGAACCTAGTTTTTAGAACTCAGATCTTCCATGATGGTCATTTTATAAATAAATCTCTATTTATTCATATTTATAATATTTTAAAAATTCAAAATCCATAACAAATCATTAGTTAATTATTGCATATTATTTAATTGATTTAGACATCTCATCCCTTTAATCTATCTTTGGATTTACACTAGTAAAACCTTAAAAGGTTAAATTATTTGGTGAACTCAACTTAATTTGAATATTAATTCAAACCCTAGTTTGAATTAATTCTATTTTTGTGTAATCAATCAGGGCTACATACTTCTAATTTTCTAATTTTTTAGAAAACCTAGCTAATTAAATCAATTACATATTAGGGTTTTAATTTATTTGAATATAATTTAAATTGGTGTAAAAAACCCTAACCTTATATGATCTTAGGGTTTGTATCCTTTTTTTTCCTATTTCCATTAGCTACTATTGATTTTTCAAAATTCATATATTCTAGTTTAGTATATCTATTCCAATTTGTTTATTATATGTCATCTAAAAAAAGCTTTCTCTCTTCCATTAAGAAAAATTACTAGAGTAGGTGTTAATCATATAGAGAATATTTAGATTCATGCTATCAAGCCTATAAAATGGACATGGAACCTATTAAAACTCTAGATATGAATCCTTCACACCTTGATTATGTGGATTTTAATGACAATGCATCTGAAGATGAACAATACAACTAAGAACAAGATGATGTACAAATTGAGAACTAGGATAGTCTCCCTCCACTTAATAATAATTACATAATTATGAGAAAATATGAGGTATTACAAGTCTTTAGAGATATAATTTAGGAACAACCCATTAATCATGAATAGATCCTACAAGCTATGTTGGAAATCAAGAATAAAATAAACAATGGTCTATCTTCAACTCCCCCAATTAATAATGTTGTTACACCTCTAGTTGGGCCAAATCAACCAACTCAGATAACAAAAATTAAGATTGTTATTTAATAATCATCAGTGAAAACTATGCCACTCATGGCTAGTTCCTCCACTCTATATATATAACCCCTTATGCATGATATTCATACTTTATAGTCTAAGGTGTTACATATTGAAAAGGGAGCCAATAAGACATCACATGCCTTGGATTCCTACATTATCTTACATACACCTTTGGCACATCACATAGTGACAACTCCCTTTCCATCTGGTTTTATGAAACCCAAGCTTACATTATATGATGACAAGGGTGACCCAGAGCATCATCTTAGAGATTTTTATGTAGCATGCTTAGACCATATGTCCAATGATCAGAATTTTACAAATTTATTTCCACATAATCTCAAGGATTATGCATCAAAATGGTTCTATTATTGACCAAATCAATCATTCATGTCATTCAAACCTTTATTTGAAATGTTTCTAGCACATTTCTCTATCAACATCACTGATAAGATATCATATGCACAAATGGCATAGTTAAAACAAAAGTCATATGAACCTATCATAAATTATGTCTTATGTTACAAGATAATATTAGATAAGTTAACTATCCCCATGGAATAAAAAGATATTTAGGATATATTTAAACAAAGTGTATTACCAAGACTGCACAAAGCTATCTTGTTTAAGAAGTTTCCTACATCTATCAATTTGTACCACACAACCAAGGAAAGAGAGGTTAAGCTCTTAACAATGGGCAAAATCAAGTACATAAATGGATCATAATTAAATATTAATAGTTTAAACAAACATCCATACAAGGTATGTGACATATAAAATAAAAGTGATCAAAAGACCATAGTCAACAAAGCTTCCAAGCCTTCTCCTAGATTAGTTTTATCTACTCCTCAATGCAGAGTTTTTACTAATCTTCTAGAGTCACCATCATAGGTTAAATAACAACTTTGGGAATGTAATATCATATCTCTCCCTCCTATTAAAGATGTTGATACAAAATAGACTCTTCTAAGTAAATATGATTTAAATGCATTTTATGAGTATCATACGACACTAAGACACACAACAAACATATGCATCAACCTAAAGCACAAGATGCAAGATCTAAATGAGGCTAAGATTATTGATTTGGGCACACCCACATAGGAACCAAAATAATAGAACATAAATTCTAAGACATTTAATATATTTTTAGATCTATTTCTAAAGCATACAAAAAGTGAGGCAAGGGCACATTAGGGGTTCACTATACATATCAGGCACACCCACCACCAGATTCATATCACATAGTTATATAGGAAATTCATCTGTTGCATAACATTATCAACATTTATCACACTACAATGACACCTAGACCACTTATCACATTTTTAGAGTAGGATATTGTGGATGATGACACATAATTACATGTGTTTTTCATACTATCATATATTGACCATCATCTTATTCAGAGTGTTATGGTTGATAATGGGTCAAGCATAAGCATGTTCACTATGATACTCTTACAATGCTTGGGATACATAAATTATGATATATTCCTGATAAATAATTTAATTAGTGGTTTCATGGCCATGTTTAGAGATCCATATAGGATATTTTGCTTCCATTATAGGCTGGACTAACACACCACCATTTGATTCATAGTAGTACCTAGTGCAGGTGTATTTGATATATTATTGGGTAGGTAATGGTTATAACAGCTCTAAGCCATCCCATATATAATACACTAGTGCTTGAAGTATATACATGCTAATTAGGTGGTTAAGGTTGAGGGTGTCCCATATGAGTATCCTCTACCCATACCACATGGAGTTCTAGAATAGTTTGTAGCTATAGTTCAAACATAGACACCAACTATAGTTTCAACATCATTACTAGATATTATATGATTATCAATTAAAATTAAGAGTACATATACTATGCATACATCATAGATATTCGTAGAGTCATCAATGTAGGATATGTCTACTCTTATTATATCTACATGTACATATACTCTCCCATGGAGACCATTACTAGAGAGACCCTTGTGTCAATGATATGTCATATATTCTAGGGGACCTTCCTATACTTAGTTTAGGTTGAGATAAATTTTATTGGGTTTTAGGGGTTCTTATCATAGGGCACTTATAACACCTATAGCTTCTTATTCTACTATATGGGTCCCTAAGACCCCTATAGTTCATATGACATCATAGTCAGTGCCACATCTTTAGAGCATCACTATGCAAACAAATTTAGACATAGATTATACAATGCAATAGATTATGGGATCATAGTTACCCTTTCAAACTACATTAATGATCATAGTTACCCTATTCAACATAGGCCATGATGATACTAAGTCTCTCATGAGACTCATTAGTTATTATGGTTCCTACTCTTGTACACACTTCCTTCTCTCTTACTCATTGTACATAGTTTATTTTCATTTACTTATACATATCTTATATCCAAAAAAAATAAAAAAAATGTAACATGTAAAAATATAAAAACATTTAAATATTACTCAAAAAACATAAAATTTATAGATTGTATGCATTGCTATGTTTACATTTCTTCCCTTTCTAGACATTACATACTGTTAGCTATGCTAGTATAGTAAGTTTTATCATACATTATATAGTTCACTTTCTCTTGTCAAGTGCCTATAGATTACATAAAGGACTTTGGTATACTACACTGATCTAGACTTTCCATCATCTACCCATTAGGGGCATATACATTGATCTAAGTTTATTCATTTGATACATCACCCATTTAGGGGCATCTTACATAGTTTTTACTACTAGGTTCTAACCTTACATACTATACATTCCAATTTGCACATTGATATATCTTGATATTGATCATTACTACTCATTACTCAGATTTTTTTTACTATCACTAGTTAGACTCAACATATGTACATCCTAGCATTTACATAGATTTGTACTACATAGTTATCCATGATTTCATTTATAGATTTCTTAATATATACTTGATTGTGTTTCCTATGCTTCTTCTATTTGAGGGCATTTGAATATTCCATTTTTCTTTGGCTCTATGCCACTTTTATGTTTGTATACCTTGGACATATGCCCATGTCCCTTGTGTGTGCTTTCTTTATTATATATGTAGACATTTGAACATGTCCTTCTATGTGTCTCTAATCCAAATTACTTGTTGCTTAAATATGTGGACATTTGAACATATCCTTGTATGTCTTTTATTCTTAGATTTTAGTGACATGTGCCCATGTCCCTTGTATTATGGCCCCTTGGCCTAATTTTGCATGCCTAATGTGTTTGGTATGTATGATTTATTGTATGCATTTTTACCATGACAGTTGTCTTTGATTGTTACACACACCAAGTTTTGATTCCATGAGGGACCTCATGAATCTACCCTTCCTACTTCAGTGTTGTGATGGACATAATGCCCCATCCCCCTATGTATCTACTCATATTTGTTATTATACACATTGATTACATCTATCTTGACACCCTTGTGAAATTCTAGATTATAACATACATATTACATTACCTACTTATGCTTAAATTATTTTACATTTTGATGTTATGTTTGTAAATTGTATTGGAATATCATGCATATGCTCCAACTAACATGTTTTACAGAGCTACTTCTTTTGAGGATAGTTATTACATAGGTTCCACAACTACCCAAAAAAGAGGGGGCATTCACAGTGATTTTTCACAATGATCAAGATCCTACATTGATATTCATAGATAATTTTTAACACATAAGCTAAGTTTCAAAAATCAGACACAGGTCAAACACATGAAAAATAGGGACTTAAAAAGTAGTCCAATCATCAATATTTTAGACCAAACATACATTAACATCTAGATTAAGACACTAGTGTCATAGGGCTCTACTATCTAATACATGGTGATACTACCTAATAGCCCTAACTTCAAGGTAGTCTAGATTAGTTAGACCAATACACTAGGTATAATATAGATTTGTATAGGTACAGTCATAGGTTTGATAGTCATGTTCAGATTTTGCTTAGATACACTCATTTTAGCTTAGATTCATACCAGTTGATTAGATTTGGGGCCATCATGCATGGCATGATCACTCCAAAATTTAGTTTAGATACATAGGTTCAATTATTACATACTTAATTCAGAATCAATATACTTAGATATCAGATTGGGAGAATGTGTGTAACACATAGTTTCTATATGCTTAGTTACACTTAGTTGATTAGATGGAGTGGAAAAATCCATGTCATTCTCTATTCTATATAGTTTCTATCATATTCCAAGTTGTCACTAGTTTTAAGCCTTAACTCCATTATAATGGTTAGCATTCTTGAAGGGCCCAGAGTCACCTAATGTACTCGAGTGGCTATAGAGATAACATAAATAGTTAGATACTTTTATCACTTTTCACAGTTTAGTTTTAATGCATCTACTTCACATAGGTGGGAAATGATGGAGTTATATCCTACTTAAGTCACCCACATAAGAGGGTTAGATAAACTTTCAGTCTAATCCAAGATATTCATAAGTTATGATCCACCAAGTAGGGGTGGTCAATGATGGAGTAAAAATTGGATTCAGTTCTTGAGTCACCCATATGAGGATTGAGTAAGCTATCAACTCATTCCAAGCTATTCAAATATTTAATCACTATGTACACTCACACATAGGTTATCACTAGGTTCATACATTGGTTCACGTACCCAATGAGGTGTATTTGTTCCTTTACTCAATTAATTTATTCAACATAGTATTTTGATTTTGATAATATCTTAAGGATTGATTTTTACATGTTTCATTATAGGTCAATACTTTAGATCATGTTTCACATACATAGACCCATATTCACATAATCAGACTTAGCTACAAAGGCTTCACTTCCTAGGTAAGTCTAGGTATTCTTCTTTTTCCTTTATACTAGTCATTTCACTTTGCTAAATTTATAACATAAAGTGGAGGCAAATGTAATCACCTAAAAGTGGTACTTAGATGCTAAGAGTGTTGCTTGAGATAGCCTATTCCTAGCTTAGCCCTAAACCTATCCTAGAGACTTTATCACACTTTTATATCCATTGTTTAGACCTTAGACATATTATATCATCTCAAACATAGTTCCATGACAAAATCCCTGGATCCCAATCCAATGTGCCTAATAATCTACCAGTTGAACACTAGTACCACATTAAATACACTAAGTCCACATGGCACCAGTGTCCCTAACTTGGTTCTAGTGTCCCTTTCCCTAACTCTCCTAAGAGGATATATTTTGAAATATGTGTACCTCTTAAGGTGTATCTAATTACATTTTATCATCTGTAAAAGTCACAGATATCCATAAATAGAAGACTATATGACCTCTATTCACTGGATGGAAATTATATACAAAATCCTATCCAAATAAGAAACAAGTTGAGTAAAATTTAGGTATTTGATCGCTATTTTTCCATAATTCTAAATACTACCATCTACATCTACCCTAAGCCCATATTTCAAAAATTTCAAATCTCAATCAAATTTAGGGAATTCAAGACCAATCTCATTCTAACATTTACTTGTACTTGCACCAAGCACTAGGTGGGATAACCACATCAAGATTTATCCCTCTTTGGAGTAATGGTATGTAGTAAAATATCTTAAAAATAGGGTATTGAGATTATCCTACCTATCCTAGTAATGAACATACATTTTTGGCTCATGCTATACTTCAAATGAAGATTAGGGTTTTGACACTAAATTATATTTTTCAAGCACAATATAAAGTTCTAGATTTTATGTGTGTAGGAAAAGAACCTAGAAACATAGGAACAAGTGCTTTAAAAAAATTTGAATAGTCTTAAAAAGAGGACACTAGTGCCATTTTAAATACACTACAATAGTATGGTGCTATTTTTAGGTGGGGTACTATGTACAGTGAATAATCAAACCTAGGGACCATTTTGATGACACTCAGACTTATCTAGAACCCAATTTTTAGAACCCATATCTTTCATGACAGTTAATTTATAGATAAGTATCTATTCATGCATATTTATTAATATTTTTATAAATTAAAAATAATTAAAAATACATAACAAATCAATGGTTAATTTTTTCTTATTATTTAATTGATTTATACATATCAACCCTTTAATCTAGCTTAGGATTTACTCTAGTAAAACCCTAAAAGGTTAAATTAGATGCACTTCATCTAAAGAAGGCACAATCTATAGATAAGACTCCACCTTATCTTAATTTTATTATAGAGTATATTCCTAAACATGTGAATTTATATGTCCTTTTGGCATTAATGTGATACACATCATATAGATAGGTGTAGAGTCATGCAAAATAAATTCTATGGTTTTCCATGGCCCACTCCATCACCTTCTTATCAGTGTACATAGGGTTGTTCTAAAACAAAAGCTAAGGCTTCTCCACCCCTTCATCATCCAAAACATCATATTATTTCAATCACATTATAGTACCGATTCCTTACATTCGTTACCCTTTAAAATAGATGACACATACTCAACCTTATTCTTATTCATCTAGCATACCCATATTCTCCATTGAGATAGTGTGATAAGAAGTCCTCACACATATCTTAATTAGGATAGATGAGACTATGATTAAGGGTAGATTATAGTTACAACATGATTTATCAGATGTTATTGATGATGTATGCCATGAAATCTATCATTATTTGTGAACACATTATTTTTACATGGCATATTATTCCTCATATTTTTATCTAAGTGATTTTTGATATTTATATGGAATTATAGCATTTATGATGAATTGCCTATATTTTGGTATCTTGTCTCTCTCTTATTTCTTTATATCATTACCTTTAAATTCATGGTTCTTGATTTAAAACTCTCAAATGTTTTCAATTTTACACTCTTTAATTATATTGTATTATCTACTTTGCAAACAATTGTATTTCCCCTATCATGGGATGATTTTTCCTTACATAGATGTTTCTGTTAGATCACTTGTTAAATATTATAGTTGTTTATGTGACATCGCTATTAGACCATACTCTACACTATCCTATTTTTTCTTACGATCAATTATAAAGCATATTCATCAGTGTACCATTTTTTTCATGAACCTAAATTTTCCCATATATTTCCTCCATCTTAAGCACATAAATGGTTCATATTGAGATTACATACTTTATTATGGGCAAGTCTAAGCATTTTTGAAGCTGAATTAGTCTCTAAGTAATTTTATCTTGTAACAAAAATATAATCTTATTTATGTTGGTCATCCATATCACTCGTGTTTAGTTTTTATGAATTCATATAAAGGAGGAATATCAAAATATAAATCATTTAAACACAATACAATGATCAAAAGGCAAGAATAAATACTCAAAATTCACACTCACACCAAAAGACATGATTCTTATTTGGCACATCTCATATTATAGGTGAAGCTCAAACTTTATAGTTGGCCTAATGATAGGGCCAAGGTATATTGGGGTGTGGTTGGCTAGGAGACTAGGATAGGAGGTCTCATTATTATATATAGTTCCACCTACTTTCTCATGCAAGTAACCAATATTTATAATATACTAAATACTCTATAAATGGTCTTGAGGAATAGGGAACATGTCCTAGGAAGGTAGGATCATTTTAAATTTTATGTATATATAACCTTCAAAAGATGATTTAGATACTTCAGTCATTAGCCAAAAAATTTACACCTACTTGAAAGAGTATCTTAAGTCTTTGTTGTCCCAAAAAAATCTTAGCATTTGCACACTTGCTTAATATTTCTTAGTTATTCTAAGGATTACTACAATGCCTATGTAATATTTTCATTCTCCCTTTCTATAATATCTTTCATGATATTCCCCTTGATGATTATTGATTCATAGATGATCATAACTCATTAGTTATACTTTTTTGAGTTGCAGTGTAAGACCTTGGATAGAACCAGGCATTCTTCACAAAATTTCCATTTTATTCCTCAAGTGTTATCCTTATATGAGAGTTGTAGTGTAAGACATTGGATAAGACTAGACCTTCCTCATAAAAAAACCCCTTTTTCTTATAAAAAATTCCCAGTATTATACCTCCTTGGCTATCCTCTTGTGAGTTTTAGTGTAAGACCTTGGATAGGAACATGCCTTCCTCATAAGGTTCCATTCTCTAATATTATTAATTTCCATTTCTATGCCTCATTGGTTATTAATTTGTGAGTTTCATTATAAGACCTTGGATATGACCAAGCCTTTATCACAAAATATCCCTTTCTCCTATATAAAATACATGCCATGTTTTATCAAGAAATAACCTAACTCTTTCACATTATTGACTAACACAAACCCTAAGTTTTTTATCCCTCTTATTTTCCCACTTTTTCTTTCACATTTTTTATATCTCACCTACATATATTTATATTTTTTTACATTGATATCTTGTTTATTAACATATCTTTGTCTTTGTTGACATTAATATCTTGCTTATTCACATATCTGTGGCTTCCTTTATTTGTTTACACTTCATATCCTTATTATATTTATTTTTATATATTTGTTTATAGTGGTACTTGTCAATCTCATTATTACATTATTCTTACTATTTATTTTTATTTACTTTCGACATATGTTATATTTTAAACATTGGTTGTAAATTTTAAATTTTTCTTTATTTATTATTATTTTTGACCACTATTTTGTTCACATTGGCTAGAAAGGAATAAATACATGGACCATACATTTTCCCATAGCATATATAAAGATCTCACACATGCTATCTATAAAATAAAATACATCCATAACATTCACAAGTATATATATATATATATATATATATATATATATATATATATATATATATATATATATATATATATATATATATATATAGGTTTGATAAAATATCACATGATACACTCATATCACAACTAAAACTCTATATGTGTGGTTCACCTTGCCTATTTGGTGGTGGATGACCTACATTACCCATAGAAGCTTGCTACTACCCTCTACAAATAGTTTACTAATGTGACTCTATTTATGTTCATGGTTCATCCACCTATCCCTAGAGATGGGCTGCATGGACTTGTACCTAGGCTAACTATCTAGCTATCTTAAAATATGAATCTCTCCCCTAAGATAATGACTACCATGCTTTCAACTCCTAATAACCTAAACCTAGTGGTAATTCTACCTAAGCTGCATTAGATAGTGTCCACAACTCTTGAGCTACTATACCAACCAACTGAAACCAACTAGCATAAATAGGATTGAAGGCACCATCAAATTAATCATATGTGTTATATTATGCTAAGGTAGTACATCATCTAAAATATCATGAGGTGGCCTCTCAACCATGAATAACCATCTAGCCTCCTATACTATAACATCTAAAAAACATAAAACCAAATATACATTAGATCTCACATATATATCTCCAAAACACATATATCTAGAATGTGTGTTAATTTATCATAAATTAAACAAAACCTAACTTAATTATGAATAGTATCCCCTTTGTCTTGACCACCAAGTACCTCCTATGAAGTAAGGCTCTGTGGTGGTGTAAAAACTCTATAACAACTAGGCTAAATCACATGAGCATGATGTGGTCCACTAAAAATATACCTTACAATCATCTAACTTAGTGATGGTTGCACTATATGACATCCATATAGACATCCCTTTGGTGAAACCTATGATGGTACCTATAGTGGTGCATGTGTGGTGGTTGTGGATATGTATGTGAATATACTAGATCTTACCTCTATCTCTACTACTAGTGTGTTTATTCTAATATATAATAACTTGAATCAAAAATCAAATATCCTAATCCTCTAGATGACACTAGATCCAATCACTATCATCAATGCCATCATCCTCCATATCTCAGATGGTGCAATCATGTGACATGATCAACTGCTGGTACTCTCATACCCCTACACCATGATGATCCCTCTCATGTCATGCCTAGTATGCCAATAATAATATAGGATATACTAGGTGTGGTAACCCAATTTGTCCTAGCAAGCAAGGCATTGGATGTGGCTCTATTCACCAAGGATAGTGTCCTATAATATTTGTATGAACATATGCCTAAAAGGTAATTAACCATGAAGGATAAGTATATAACATTGCCTAATATGAATACTAAATAATCTCTCCTTGCGTTATCATCTGTAATGTTAGGGCATGTGGTACAACATATAACATATGGTATTATGCCCATCATCACACACATGGTAGGGTAACATATAATACATTCAATAATCTCATAGATCAATACATCAAAAAAATCTCATAAATCCAACCACTCAATAAGATAGTGGGACCCATAATCATTTGAACTCATGATAGAATACTATACAAATCATGAACCAATTACACCCAAACCACATCATAAATTATACATCCTTTTCTACTCCAACATAGATTGGCATAATGAAATAATATACAATGGGATATTCCCATCTAACCTATAATAGATCACACAAGATCTCACAAGTATAATAATATCCTTATAGATATTCATAATGGATAACATATACACATTGATTAGGCACACTCACAAGCATGCCTAAATATATCTCTCAGATCTAGTCACCCATAAGGCTAAGGCTCACCTCTCTACATCTGTATCTAGTGGATTCTACATCATAGGAAATCTTAGAATAAGAAGTCCCAATAATGCATGGACATACTTGAGGGTGATACCCATGTCAATGGTATCCGAATTCACCACCCACCTAAAAGTGTTATTTAGTCTCTCCCATGTTCCCAAGTATATGGCAACTAATTACACACTAAGTGGAATCCATCACATATCCATAATATCATCAAAACTTAAGGTAATCAACTACAATAAATATACTAGAGGTAATATCTCAAGAATATTTGATAACCAAATCACATCAATTAATATCTAGAGTCTCTATTGCCTCTAAAAAATATCAAACAACAAAGAATACATCAACTCTCTATCCCAAATAATAATAAAAATACTTTAAAAACTCAAAAATATAAGCAATTACTATACATAACTACTCCATCAACCTATTTTGCCTTTTATTTACTATTCCTAACTATGTTAGCTAACTTATATGATAAGTCAACAACACAATTTTTCATTTCCTACTAGGTTAGCCACCTAATATTTATACATACTTGGCCATGGTATATGCCATTGACCAGCTTACCTTAATCCTACCAGTTCAACCACATTTTATACTACACCATACACCTAATATTTATACATAGTCATCCATGATATATGCCATTGGCCAACCTACATCAACCCTAATAGGTCAGTCACATTTTATACTAAGTTGTCCACCTTATATTTCTACTAAGTAGTCCATGGCATACACTATCATCCACCCTATATCATTAAATTATATCTTCCACCTTATATGGTGTTAGCCATTATAATATATAACTGGGATAGCTAATTACTATGTAATATACCACCTAGTACAAACCACACAAATAAATTAAATCGACTACGATAATTATGTTCAAATTGAGTGATAATTTTTAACTAGCTCACCATTAATTCTCTAGACCCAATTTTTAAAATTTGACTCCTACCCACCACTCCTTGTCATTTTTTATTTACTATTAAAATTTTTGGGGCAAATTAAATTACATAAATTTTCCTTGACACCCATTTTTCCTAAACTATTTAATTTTAATCCCAAAAGATTAAAAATTTGTATTAAATTCACCCCATACCTAGACTATCTCTGTAGCAAATGTGATACACCCTCCTCATTTTCCTCCTTGCATCTAGGCCATTATCTATATCATTACTAATTTTGGTTACTTAGATCTCTAATTTACAAATTTAGCAAATTTAAAAATGAATACATAATTACCCTTTTATATTATAATTTTGAAAATTTTAACCTTGCAATTATTTACTAAAAAATTATAGATTTTACATAACTTTCCTTCTACAAAACCTTTTTACAAATTGAAAGAAGTTATGGAATCCTGACAAATTAGATAATGTTTTAGTGATAACTACATATTTTTATAAAGGTTTCAAATTTTATCTTATTTTTTTGTCTATCTCTTGTTCCACACATTGAATTCCTCTTCCATCTACTTCTCACATAGCTCACATTCTATAAAAACAAGGTAAGTGAATGTATGTATTCAAAAATTATTGAATTTCAATTATTTTTCACTTTTTACTATAATTTTTTAGCTCAACATTTTTCATTTCTTAATATTTCTTGAAGCACCATCCCATGTTACACTTGCATTACATGTGATGAGCTTTGAGTGGGGCATATGCATACACATTATTGGGTGAATATTTTGTCATCAACTAACTGATGAAAAAATGGGTATATCAACCACAACATAGGGAGATTTACACCATGAGAAGAGTGGGTCTACCAGATCTAGATGAGGTAAATCTCTCCTCTCATCAAGGGGAGGTTCCCTATAGATATTTATACGCTGAATATATGAATATAATTAAGCAGAAAACAACACATGGGGGTGGTATAATAGCATCTACCTCTCTTTTTCAGAGGTAATGTACAAAGAAAAAAAGAGGGAAAATCTTGGCCTTATGCTAACAATACTCCTCTTTTTTTAGGAATGATATTAAATAGAGAACAAGAAATCACCTGAAGTAACAAAATCCACAAGAACACTCACGTAAGCACAAAGTCTTTCATAGTTTCCTTTCACTGATCTGGAACAAGTATAACCATAGAGTAAAGTGAAGCACAAAGTCTTCACCCAAAACTACAAACGATAACTAATCTCAAAGATAAAAGCACCACAAAGTCTATCTTCTACCTTCCAGAAATGCCCTCGGATAATACTAACACACCCACTTTGCTTATTAAATTAGATAAATAAGATATTACTAAGAAAAAGGACATAAAAACTTATTTCTTGAATAACACATACAATCTCAACACAAAGTCTAAAATAACCTGCTTCTCATTCATTCAACAAAATATGATTTACAAATCTGAGCACAAAGTCTCAAAAGTTGCTTCAATTTCAACAGAGTATTTGCTATTAATTTTTTCCCAGCCCTTTTACAAATGAGGTCTCCACTATATATAGGGAGAAAATCCTCAAAAAGAGAAAATAATAAAATATACAAAATATCTCGGTCAAAGATGACTCATCTTTGACTTTTAGATATTTTTCTGAAATATTTACACGTAATTACATTTTTCAAAATTGCATGCACTTTGCACAAAATAGAAGTGCATAAGGAGAGAAGAAGAAAGAAAAGAGAGAGAGAGAGAATCAGTTCTGGCCACCAAGTTTCTTCAGATGAGCATTGTACATGGCGATAGATGCCTAAATTCCTATGATGTCCGGTGCAACTACATTCTTGGAGATGATTCTTGCTCTGATTAGTGCGTCCTTCAATGCTGTGATGACTTTAGCGTGGCTAGTTAACCTGGATTTCAAATTCTCCAAAGTTAACTGAGCATCTAAAATGTTGTCCACTGAAGACATTGAGAAGGATTTTTCTTCAAAATCTCTCCGAATAATTTCCTTGAAACTCTAAATCATCTCTTCTACTGGAAGGAACTAATTATCCTTAGAGGTTAAGTCACATGGAAACTCTTTTAATTTATTTAGTAGGCTTAGGTCGCTCTTTTCACTAGCTTCCTTGAAAGCTTTAAGATCATCAATTAAGTCTTTGAGTACCTGGATTCTGAAGACCAGTGATTCCTTGATCTCAACATAGGAGTCCTTATTGGAGATGACACCGATAGACATCAGGGTGCTCTTCTTGAGATTTTTTATTTCCTTCCATCTGTCGAGATCTTTCTTCAAGCTGTCAATTTCTTGAGAAATGAGGGAGACAAAGTCATCTACCTGTGTTTTTACCTTCTTCATTTTTCCTGTCTTTTCTGCTACTTCTGTAAGCAGGGAAACTCCTTGAGTATGCATCTTTTCGATATAGTCCTCCAGGACTTTCCCCTTCAAATAAGTCTTTTCTAATTTTTAAATGATTGAGTCATCCATAGAGAAGGCCTCTGGAGTTGCTACTTCAGAAGGAAGAGTGAACCTTTTTATTACTACCATTAGCTACTCTGCTTTGGCCTTGTAATAATCCTTCATCTCCTTCTATCTGTCAAATTTCTAGACCATGATGTCCATAACTGACTGAAGATCACTTTTCACACCTTCGTGAGTAACTTTGCCAAGTTCAACATAAGAGATGGAATAGCTGCTCATCTCGAAACCCTCAAGGGTTGCATCCTGTGGAGGCTTGGCAATTTCCAAAAAATTTTGTCCCTTTTCTTCGACTAATTTGGAGAGGATTCTTGGCCTCTTCAAAGCCTTTGCTTTCACTAGCACTATTTTGCTGAAGTCAAACTCATCTAGTGAGATGGCCATCTTCTTTCTTTTTGGCATGAAAGCAGACATCCAAGGCAAGAGAGAAGTACTTGTTATGGCAAGGGTTGTTTCTACTGGTGTTACTATAGTAGCTTCCACAATGCTAGTGGTGACAATAGTTGCAGTTGGAGTAACTGGCAAAACTGCACTAATTACCTATAAGGGTGGCAAAATTTGTTGCCCTTGCATGTTTTGGTTTATCTGAGTGCAGGGGCGGCAAAAATTGCCGCCCTTGTAGGAAAAATGCATGGATGGAAATTTTTTCCGCCCTTTCATCAGAATGAAGGAAATGTAGAGGCGACAAAAATTACCACCCCTATGGGGAAAAAGAAAGAAAAGACTAACTCTGGAAGGAGAGTCTGGGGGGGAGGAAACAAAAATTAGCTGGGATGAGATTGAAACCACTTTCACATTCCAAAGCCAAGATGAGAATGAATTCGAAATCTATCTCAAAAAACAAACTTAGAGAGATGAAAGATGAAACAAACAAGTTTCGTAGGGGGTTGTTCCTAAAAATGAGCTAAGCTGATTTTGGAAACAATAGCTGGCTCTTGTTGGGGAACTTCTGTTAATCGAATTGATTAGTGGGAGTAGAAACCAATCTCTAAGTGCCTTCATCCAAGCCATTGGGCTACGGGGTCAGGTGAAAAATAAAATAAAAATAGACAAAAGAAATATATACAAATGAATTCCTTTAAGCCTCAAGGATTGAATAGCTTGAGATGTTGTCCGCTGTGAGGTAGTGCAAATGGTGTTCCATCTTGGTACTCCAACAAGAAGCTAGCCTCACCATAGAGCTATCGAATAATGAATGGGCCACTCCATAGGGAGTCAAATTTGCTGTGCATCCCTTTTGGTTCTCGCCTCTTATCCCATAACAGGACTTGATCTCCAACTTGGAATTCGTAAACTTTAGCTTTCTTATCAAAGAGAGCCTTCACCCAGTTATGATGCTCCTTGATTCGATCTACTACCATGGTTTGATGCTCATTCAGCTCGTTTAGACACATAAGTCACTTGTCAACTGAGTTTTCGAAGGTTGAGTCTTTGATTGCTCGAGTTAACCTGAGTGCTGGTAGTTCAAGGGTGATGGGGATTTCGGCATTCAATCCATATAGAAGCTAAAAAGTGGACATACCTATATCCCTTTTGGGTGTTATCCTATCAGCCCATAAAGCATCATACAAAGCTTTGTGCCATGTTCTCTGATTATCATCCACCAACTTCCTAATAATCGTGACTAGGTTCTTGTTACTCGATTCTACTTGACCATTCCCTTGAGGAAAATAGTCTGAAGTGTGGGATAAGGTAATCCCATAATGGAAACAAAATTGAGTAATTTTGTGTGATGAAAAATAGGCTACATTATCCATTACGATCTTGAATGGAACCCCAAACTTGGAGATAATATTTTATTTGAGAAAGTTGCATACCACTTCAGACGTAGCATGCTTGGTTGGGATAACCTCCACCCACTTGGTAAAGTAATCTATTGCAGTGAGGACGTAATCATGTCCAACACTTGAAGATGGGTTGACTACTCCAATGAAGTCAATACCCCACTGCTGAAATGGTTCCTCGATCACGACTGACTTGAGGGGTAGAGCAGGCAACTTAGGCTTTCCAATGAATTGTTGACATAATTCACACCTACGTACCCATTTGTAGGCATCCTGAAAAAGCATGGGCCAATAGTACCTTACTCATAGGATTTTGTGTGCCATCACTGGTGCAGAGAAATGTCCTCCATAGGCCAAATTGTGGAATGATTCTAAAAGTCTTTCTTGTTGAGCTTTGTCAACGCAACAAAGAAATGCCCTATCCAAGTTTCTCTTGTAAAGACCATTATCCCATAGAACATAACCAACTACTTTCAATTTAACATTCTATTTCTCTTTAAAAGAAAGATGAGAGAGACACTCACCATATGTCAAAAAATGAGCAATGTCAGAATACCACTCATTAGTAGTGGCGACAAAGAGGACCATAGGCACACCTTCGATCTCTACTTGCTCACTTTCTACTTCATCTAGAATGTTGTTAGTGATCAACTGGCAGAGACCCCTCCCTCATACGAGCTTAGTGGGTTTGATGTCCAGATCAAACTCCTAAGTTTTGGCAATCTAGTTACTTCTCTTCGTACCAAACTCTTGCTGAGTCAAAATGGATTTCATTATTGTATCTGGTACAAGAACTTCAGTGTGAGAATTCAGGATATAAAACCTAACATGTTTGACAGCTTTGACCATGGCGTATGCATGCTTCTCCATAAGGGAATATTTTAGCTTTTGATCTTTGAGTGGACAACTCATGAATGAGATAGGAGATTCTACACCTTCTAGATTTTTTTGGACCAGAATAGCCAATAGTGTATGCTCAGAGGCATAACTATATACTTTGAAACCTTTAGTATAATCCAGACAGACCAAGACTGGTGCACGAGCAATTGCTTCCTTAATCTCTTTGAATGCTGACTTACCCTCAGTAGTCCACCTAAACGTAGCATTGCCCTTCATCATGTTGACAATATGACGGGTCTTCTCAGTAAACTCAAGAACAAACCTTCTGAGGAAATTCACCTTTCCAAAGAAAGAGTGAACTGCGGTCTTGCTAGTAGGTAGAGTAAGTTCCTAGATGGACTTGACTCTTTCTGAATCAATCCTAATACCTTCTCAAGACACGATGTGTCTGAGAAGTTTCCCTTCAGTTACTCTGAAGATGGATTTCTTTGGGTTTAAAGAGATACCATTTTGACGATAGTGTTCTAGTACCTTTTGCAAATGGTGAACATACTCAGAATGATGTTTTGAAAATACCGTCAGATCATCCAGGTATACTATAATGAATTTTCCCATCTCCTCTTTGAAAGCAAGATCCATCGCCCTTTAAAAAGTGGCACCTGTGTTTATCAAACCAAAAGGCATTCTTCGATAAGCGAATGTGCCCCAAGGCATGGTGAATGCTGTCGTATGCTAATCTACTTTCCTGACTTCGACCTGATTGTACCCCAAAAAACCATCTAGCATTGATAACATTTCTAAACCTGTTACCATCTGCAAGACTTGATCCATGATAGGAAGGGGGTAGTTATCTTTTAAAGACAACTGATTTAAGTTCCTGAAATCCACATAGATTCAAATTTTGCCATTTTTCTTCCTGAAAGGTACTATGTTGGCAATCCATGTTGAGTGATGGATTGGAAAGATTATTCGAGCATCCAACATCTTTTATATCTCAGCTAAAATAGTACCTGAGATTTTTGGATTATATTGCCTAGATTTTTGTTTGTAAGGTACAAAGTTAGGTTTTAAGGGAATGTCATGGTGGATGTCATTTGGCCTGAGTGATTTCAAATCATCGTAGGAATAGGCCAATACATCCATATACTGGCAGAGCAGACTAGCAAACTCAAACCTTTCCTCGGGAGTGCAGCATTTCCCAATGTTTACCATCTTAGGATCGCACTTGGTTCCCAAGTTGACTTGATCAAAATTTTGGAAAGAATTCGAATCAGTTCGTTGTTGTTTGACAAACCTATCATGGTTATCAAACAACTTTTCTAGGGAAACTAGACCTTTGGGAATCTTATTCCCCTTGAGCTATAAGAAATCTTCTCCTGTGTTTGCATGGGCCTCAGGGGCTGCCCCACACTCTCGGGGTTCACTACCTTCAAAACATAGTTGTTTGAAACTATCCTTTTGCTCCAAGCAGGTGATGATTTGATCATCATTGTTGAACACTTGCTAATGGCTGACATTGTCTGGTACACTTGGTCAAAAAACCAGCTTGATAGTATACTTATCTCCTCTAAAGTCTAGGTGAGGAACTAAGAGGGTGGTAGAGATAGCTAATGCATCCACTCGGTCATTGAATTCTCTTAGAATGGTAGAGATGTTGAAGGCATCAAAATTTTCAATCTGATCCCAGACCAGGTTGTGATAGTGGCGCAACCTCTCATTTTTAGTCTGATAGAGGTTTCTCATCTGACAGACTATTAACTCAGCATCTCCTTTAGCATGGAGTTCCCTAATGCCCTTTTCTCTGGCAACCTGTAGTCTGAGTAACAAAGATTCATATTCAGTCATGTTGTTGGTATTGTTGAACTGTAATTTTTAGGAAAAAGGGCTAATCTCTCTCTGAGGGGATACCAACACAATCCCAGCTCCCAAACTAGAGGAGCAACTGCCATCAAACTCTAAGGTCCATACCTCATTAGACGCCATTTTTTCCACAAAAGCTTTTTTGTTTTGAGGAAGGGGTTTTTTCAAGTGTTCATTTTGCTTTGGCACTTTACCCTTCACATCAGCTAAAACCAAATATACGTCATCACCCATAGGAGTTTCATTAGATGCATCGTGGATCTCATTTGTAGATAAGAAATAGTTGCCCATGCTTGAAGACTCAAATAAAATTTGAGCTTCAGGTGTTGCAGAATGAGTAACTACATACTTGGCCTCTTTTTCAGGAAGCAACTTCTTCATGACACCTTGAATTGGAATTCTTGCTTCTGATAGGTCCATTCTTAGCTCACCTCCAACATCTTTACAAAAATTTCACCTAAGCAGGATGCCGTAAGATGCCAAAACATTAGCTACTAAAATTGTCATTTTTATCTGCTTCTCTAGAAAGGCTACGAAGGCATATTGAGCGTCTTTTATTTGACCAAGGAGAAGAACTTGCTTATTTTCCATGGAAAAGCACCTCCCAAAAGTTTTGGTCAAAGTCAGGCCAAGAGAATCTACCACTTTTGTGGGCATAACATTTTTTGAGGCTCCAGAGTCTATAATACAATTACTCAGTTTATAGCCATTTATAAGCAGAGAAACATAAAAAGGTTCTATTTTCTCGGGAGTGACGGGGGGAGTCACAACAAGATTTTTTTGGGTTGGTTTGTCTTTAGGGGGGTCAAGAACAACTTTCAAAGAGTCTTGTCCTACAGGGATGGCTTTATTTTTCACATATTCTGCCAACCTATCAAACTGTTCTGGGTTAACCATCAAATATTCAACCTCTGTCATTTGAATTTTAGTCTTTTTAGCATGATCAATTATATCAAATAGTTGAAAAGAACTTGCAACAGAGGAAGAGGGTCCATCATCAGGGACTTTAACAAGTGCGGCACTGGTCTGAGTAACAAAAGTGGAAGGTATTGGGTGATTGGGAGTACTCACTTTTTTTATGGGTTACCTGATCTTTTGATTGTGGAGGCAATGGAGCTCTACATTGGCAATGGAAACTATTGGTCAGGGTTCTTCATCTACCTTTCCTTTGTCAGTCTGTGAAGCTGATTGATTTTGAGATCTGGTGAAGACAGCATAAGCTTTATCCAAATCTTCCTCTTTACTTCCAGCTTCATCCTAGTACTCCAAGAAGCCGATAATGGAGTAGCCAATTAATTCCTCTTCCTACTCATCAAAGAGATTAGCATTTTCCTGTTGATCTAACTATGGTTGAAAAGAGTTGTCGTGCTCAGCTTTTAGGTAACCGACCGCTGAATTGGTAGGTGCTACTTCAATGGATAATCTCCCTAGATGGGGAGGTAGATGATTGGATTGCCCTTGGTTTTTGGTAGCATTACCCTGATATTGCTAATTTTGAAACATTTTCCTAGGCGCATCTCGATAAGTAGGAGTAGACGTACCTTGGGCTATTTGCCTCTTCAAATCTATCAATTCGTTCGTTAATTTTTGCACCATAGGATCTGTAGTACCTGAAGAACCTTTGACAGATGAAGGGAGTTTATTTTTACTAGAGTCTTTTCTGATCTTACCTGCCAGGATAAGATCATCTTCAATCTCAGTAGCCAAACTTTGAGCCAAGGTTAGATCCATAGGGCCAGCTCGCCTTAACAGGAAACTTACTTCGGGAAGCTGTGAATTGATGAAAAAGCACTTGAGATTTTCTGGCGTGGGCTGAGCCACAGTCGGAATTCGATTCCTCAACTTGTTGAATTTATCTATTAAATCCCTCATGGGTTCCTGGGATTCTTTCTTGAACTGTGTCAGCTAAGCCAACAAAGCATGTGCATCCTCAGCAGGTTTAAACCTAGCTTTGAATTTGGACTTGAGCGTATCCCAGTCCGTTACTGACCCAGCCTGTAGGTGACAGAACCAATCCACAGCAGCACCTTGCAAAGTTTCTACAAAAAGTCTTACTGCCACATCCTCAAATTCTACCCCAATTACACCGCATGCTATGGAGAAAGAAGCAATATGTTTGTTGGGATGAACCTTTCCATCACCAAAAAACTTAGGAAAATTTTTCTTAGAACTACGAGGTAGTTCATGCAGAGGTAGCGTCAAGTTAAGAGGGCCAAAGGAATTAACCCATGGGCCTTGAGCCATTATGACAGGAGGATTAAATGGTAGGATAACAAACTTTGGTGGAGTGTTTATAGACATGCATCGATTAATAACAAAAAAAGAAGTTCTACCTTGTGTTGGTGACCTAACAAGGCTAGAAGGAAAACTCCTAGACCATTGAAGAGAAGCTGATGGAGAAAATAGATCAAAATTACTCTGTTGTGCCAACTCAAACACAGGGTCAACAATACCCTTAGATCTCTAGCTTCTGGTGTAGCATGGAGTTGCCATATTTTAAAATGAAAAAGGGACCGAAACTACTTCAAGTTGAAGCTTGGGGCTTCAAAATAAACATTCATATTCCAGCAGTTCTAGTTTTGCAAATCAGATGATGTAACAGAGGTAAATGGTAAGGCTATAATGATAATGGGTAAGACATGAAATAGAGTCGCCAGACTATACAATGGATAAGGGTAGGGACTACTTTAATCTAAAACTTGAGGTTTCAGACTGCACATTCTTCAATCCCTAGTGGAGTCACCAAAAAACTATTGGGTGAATATTTTGTCGTCAACTAACTAATGACAAAATGGGTATATCAACCACAACACAGGGAGATTAACACCATGAGAAGTGTGGGTTTACCAGATCTGGATGAGGTAAATCTCTCCTCTCATCAAGGGGAGGTTCCCTATAGATATTAATATGCTGAATATATGAATATAATTAAGTAGAAAATAACACATGGAGGTGGTATAATAGCATCCACCTCTCTTTTTTTAGAGGTAATGTACAAAGAACAAAAGAAAAATCCTAACCTTATGCTAACAACACTCCTCTTTTTTTAGGAATGATATTAAACAGAGAACAAGAAATCACCTGAAGTAACAAAATCCACAGGAACACTCACGTAAGCACAAAGTCTTCCGTAGTTTCCTTTCACCGATCCGAAATAAGTATAACCGTAGAGTAAAGTGAAGCACAAAGTCTTCACCCAAAACTACAAAAGATAACTAATCTCAAAGATAAAAGTAGCACAAAGTCTATCTTCTACCTTCCAGAAATGCCCTCAGATAATACTAACACACCCACTTTGCTTATTAAATTAGATAAATAAGATATTACTAGGAAAAAAGACATAAGAACTTATTTCCTAAATAACACAGACAATCTCAACACAATGTCTGAAATAACCTTCTTCTCATTCATTCAACAAAATATGATTTACAAATCTGAGCACAAAGTCTCAAAAGTTGCTTCAATTTTAGCAGAGTATTTTCTATTAATTTTTTCCCAGCCCTTTTAAAAATGAAGTCTCCACTTATATAGGGAGAAAATCCTCAAAAAGAGAAAATAATAAAATATACAAAATATCTCGGTCAAAGATGACTCATCTTTGACTTTTAGATATTTTTTTGAAATATTTACACATAATTACATTTTTCAAAATTGCATGCACTTTGCACAAAATAGAAGTGCATAAGTAGAGAAGAAAAAAGAAAAGAGAGAGAGAGAATCAGTTTTGACCACCAAGTTTCTTCAGATGAGCTTCATACATGGCGATAGATGCCTAAATTCCTATGATGTCTGGCACAGCTACATTCTTGGAGATGATTCTTGCTCTGATTAGTGCATCCTTCAATGCTGTGATGGCTTTAGCGTGGCCAGTTAACTTGGATTTTAGATTCTCCAAAGTTAACTAAGCATCTAGAATGCTGTCCACTGAAGACATTGAGAAGGATTTTTCTTCAAAATCTCTCTGAATCATTTCCTTGAAACTCTGAATCATCTCTTCTGCCAAAAGGAACTGATTATCCTTAGAGGTTAAGTCGCATGGCAGCTCTTCTAATTTATTTAGTAGGCTCAGGTCACTCTTCTCACTAGCTTCCTTGAAAGCTTTAAGATCATCAATTAAGTCCTTGAGTACCTAGATTCTAAAGACCAGTGATTCCTTGATCTCAACATAGGAGTCCTTGTTGGAGATGACACCGATAGACATCAGGGTGCTCTTCTTGAGATTTTTCATTTCCTTCCATCTACCGAGATCTTTCTCCAAGCTGTCAATTTCTTGAGAAATGAGGGAGACGAAGTCATCTACCTGTGTTTTTACCTTCTTCATTTTTCTTGTCTTTTTTCTACTTCTATAAGTAGGGAAACTCCCTGAGTATGCATCTTTTTGATATACTCCTCCAGGACTTTCCCCTTCAAATAAGTCTTTTTTGCTTTTTGAATGACTGAGTCATCCACAGAGAAGGCCTCTAGAGTTGCTGCTTCAGAAGGAAGAGTGAACCTTTTTATTACTACCATTAGCTGCTCTACTTTGGCCTTGTAATAATCCTTTATCTCCTTCTCTCTATCAAATTTCTAGACCATGATGTCCATAGCTGACTGAAGATCACTTTTTGCACCTTCGTCAGTAACTTTGCCAAGTTCAACATGAGAGATGAAATAGCTGCTCATCTCGAAACCCTCAAGGGTTGCATCTTGTGGAGGCTTGGCAATTTCCAAAAAAATTTGTCCCTTTTTTTTGAATAATTTTGAGAGGATTCTTGGCCTCTTCAGAGCCTTTGCTTTCACTGGCACTATTTTGCCAAAGTCAAACTCATATGGTGAGATGGCCATCTTCTTTCTTTTTGGCATGAAAGCAGACATCTAAGGTAAGAGAGAAGTACCTGTTGTGGCAATGGTTGTCTCTACTGGTGTTACTATAGTAGCTTCCACACTGCTAGTGGTGACAGTAGTTGCAGTTGGAGTAACCGGTGAAACTACATCGATTATTGATTCTGGCTTGGGTACAGGGCTTGCTAGTAAGTTGAAGGAAGGAGATGATAGACTTGGAATGGATCTAGAAGAGCGAGGGGAACTTCCAAACGGACCCTGAGGATCGCTAAATACAACTCTGAAAGGAGAAGTAGCTCTAGAGGAGGGAACACTGATTGGAGAGATGGGAGAAGAGGGAACCATAGGAGACTGAGAGGGAGAAGGAGATACGCTCTTGCTCGACTGTGCTTGTTCTTGTGAGAGTAGAGACCCCACACTTGGTTTCCCTGACGGCTAATTCTCTGTTTCTATGGGCTAAGCTACATGTGCCTGAGAACTCTATTCTTTAGTTCCTTCAGCTGCCATTTCAGGTCTTTGGGTGGTCTTAGGCTTTTTAGATACGAAGATGATTCTAGGCTTGTGAGGCCTAGAAGGAGAAGGGACATCACCCTTATTTTTGGTTTTATTCTCTGCTTTCCTCTTCAATTCTACCTGGTATTCAGCCTCTAAACTCGTAACAAATTCTTTTAGGGTGATCCCTTTGGCTGCTAACCAATCATTGGTGTTAGCCAATATTGGTTCAAATCTTTTTCTCAAAGAAGTCAGCTCCTTCTGAGACCACTAAATTGGAGGGAGAGGGGAACCAACAACCTTTTCTACCAGATACCTATTATTTATGATGTTCCCATCATCAATTAAACCAGATGGGATCTCTACAAGCTTGAGATATTCTATTTGCTCCAGCGTTAGCCTGCAATAGTCCATTTTCCTAATTTCCTCAGCCGTCCTCAAGTCCACCCAAATGTCTTCAATCATTGGTTCATGGGACTGAGTTTTCCTTCTGATCTTTTCCTTGACTCCCCTATAGTCAAATTTCTCCCATCTCTTGAATGGCTTGAAAGTAACCATCTGCATTTTTGATTCCATGACCTTGGCTTTCATTGATGTAGCAACTAAAAACCTACCAATCTTGATTGGAAACTTGAAATCAGGTCTCTTAAGTTCCATCTGTTTAGTATGCACGATAACCAATTGTTGGCAAAGTTCCATTAGAACTAATTTGTCTAAAGGGAACCTAGGGAACATATAGGGGTAGCCTTGGTAAAAACTAACCCAAAAATAGTAGAAAGTGGGGAACTGGAGGAACATGCAGCCATAATCATTTACCACTGCCCAGGCCTCATCTGATATTCTCTTTTGCTCGAGCTGAGGATCGAAGAGACACAAGAATACGGTAAATAATGTGTCATTTACTCATTTGAAATGATGTGTTGACACCTAAAGCGTCAGCTGAGGATAATATAAGTAGACCAGGGTGGTCTTTCTATCTCCTACTATAGTTAATCTCGAGAAAGACCGCATGGCAGCAGCTATGTAAACTAGGTACAAAGTCATGTAAAACTTGAAAGAAGTCTGTACCCTAGTTAACTGTTCATGGAGAGCATTATTGATTTGCTCTCCCCAAAAGATGGTTTGCTTGCCCTGGAGAATGATCTTGATGAATGGATACATCCATTCATGGAACTGTGAAGAAGATGGGAGACCCCATACTCTGCTGAGAAGGGTGATCAAGTCACCAACTTCCTCGACAAAATCGCTCCTTGGAAAGTTCTTTAGCCATCTGGAGAGGCTTGTCCTAGGGGTCTTCAACCACTTGTAGTTTATAACTTTCTTTGCCCTTTCAAGGTCTTTATCATATTCCTTTTGTGCATTCCCAAAGTCGATTTGGATTACTTCGGTGGCTGGAGGGCACAAGAAAACTTTGTCGATGAAATCAGGGTCCAACCAAATTATCATGTTGCTACTAGCATCTAAAATTGATCTAGTTTCTTTGTTATAAAAATGCACGCATTAGAGGGTGAACTCAGCATGATGCACTGCTACTAGGAAGGCAGCCACTAGGTGGATGTTGCTCTCAATGATCCTCTTTATTCCAGTGCTAGGATTTGTCACCTTTGTTCATGCCAAGAACTTGGCCATGTCCACGTGGCCGATCTCAGTGTCTCAAATGTCATCAACATTCGAGGAGACTGATGTAGGTGGGAAGATGCCCTGGTATTTATATTTCATGCTTTTTGCCTTCTTGTGAGATGCTTCTGTCATTGAGAATGATCATGACCAGATGGGAGTAGGTGTGCAGGAGTCCACTAAAGATTCTACAGTCATGATCACAGATGAGAGGAGAGTGGGTGAGGGAGGGAGAGCATAATTTAAGAGATATTGGTTACTGGAGGTCGCTTAAATAGGCCAGGTCTAGAGAAAGAGTGAAAAATGAGGAAGAAAAGGAATGAAAGGGACAACTCAAAAAATTCCCAAGAGTTAGGAAAATTTGGGAGAGAGATGCAGGGGTGGCAAAATTTGCTGCCCCTACATGCAGAGGCAAAAAGGTGCAAGGGTAGAAAAATTTGCCACATATGTAGGAATGGGCTACATAGGCAGCAAAATTCACTGCCATTGCAGGCAGTGGAAAGAAAAAGCAAGGGCGGCAAAATACACTGCCTTTGCAGGGAAAATATGCAGGGGCGGCAAAATTCGCCACCCATGCAGAGCTTTGGAGAAACATGTAGGGGTGGAAAAATTTGCCGCTCTTGCACGTAGGGTGGAAAGAAGAGGGTAAGGGTAGTGAAACATGTCACCCCTACAAGAAAAAATCTGTAAGAAATAAGGGCAGCGAAATTCGCCCCGTAGAAGAGATTTTTTAGGGGGGAAGACATGGGCGGCAAAAAATGCTGTCCTAAGGGCAAAATGTGGGATGAGGGGAGGAAAGAAAAAACAATAAAAAGAAACAAAAAGAACCTATTATTAAGCAAAGACAAGAAATAAAAAATAAAACAAAAGCAAAAGACAAAACCAACCTAATAAATTGTGCGCGCCATGAGGTTGAATATGTGAATGTGAGCTTTGAGTCGATCATCAAATGATCCAGATGTGAAGAGCAGGAGGAGAGGAGGAAGAAATGAGGAGAATGAGGCTCAAATCAGTTTAAATGGGGTGAAAAACCCACCCCAACAACCCACTTCACGTGGCCATAAATGCTGTGCACAAAAATCGAGGCATGTAAGGGTGGCAAAATTTATCGCCCTTGCATGTTTTGGTTTATTTGAGTGTAGGGGCAGCTAAAATTGCCGCCCTTGTAGGAAAAATGCATGGGCAACAATTTTTGCTACCCTTTCATTAGAATGAAGGAAATGTAGAGGTGGCAAAAATTACCGCCCCAACGGGGAAAAAGAAAGAAAAGACTAACTCCAGAAGGAGAGTCTGGGGGGGAGGAAAAAAAATTGGCCAGGACGAGATTGTAACCACTTTCACGCTCCAAGGCCAAGATGAGAATGAATTCAAAATCTATCTTGAAAAATGAACTTAGAGAGACGAAAGATGAAACAGACAAGTTTCGTAGGGGGTTATTCCTAAAAATGAGCTAAGCTGATTTTGGAAACAACACATAATATTTTTAAAATTTATCATTTATTAACAATTTATCTCTTGAAATAACCTAATGATTTTTGATCTCTTTGAATGCATACCTTAAAGGGTGCACTATAAAATTGGTGGGTATACCATTGGTGCTTTACAAGATTGTTGGTCAACTCTATCATTACCTAAACCCATTACAAATCCTACTTATCCAACTCCCCAAGAAATCTAAACCCTATTTACATTTCCCTAAGCATTTATTCTTTAAAATATCCACTAAATAAGAAAATACCCTCTTTTCCTTCTAATTCATCCAAGTCAACCTTGTTATAAAAATTTAAACACACATTATAAAACTAGGTCAGTGAAACTAACTGAGTTTGAGGCCTAATGCTATTTTAAAAAAAAACTAGGTCATGTTGGCCGAACTTGTAAGATAAATTTATATAAGGGTTAAGGATTATCCATTATTTTAAATACAAGGGTCAGTTAAATAAAATATAAATGAACATTCATTTTCACATTATTATAGTTTGTAATTCTACTAAATCTACTTTTGAAGGAGCAATTCCTTATGGTTTTCATTAGAGGGAAGATAGCTTATCTTATGGTAAGTCTTGGATTAAAAGTAGGAGTATTTTATCCTAGAGATAATTTATATCATGTGATCCTTATAAATCCAAAAAAACCTATTATAAAGCACCATTGGGAAAGGGAGCGATTGAAACTCAAAAAATTCACCCAAAGCTAAGTATTCCTAACTCTTGCTATTTCATTTGATAGATAAATATTGCATAAATTAATATGTGTTGATTGTTTAACTTCTTGATTAGATTATCTCTATTATTAAACCTAGTATATATATATAGGGTTTTATATAATTACCATCTTCCACTTTAGGTGATCTAGGTCCCCATTTGTCTACCATGATCCCTTGATTCATTTTATTTGTTTAACCATCCCTCTTTGTACCATAAGCTTTGGTGAGCACTAGATTAGTTTTTTTTAATGTACTTATACCTAGCTAGGGTTATTACATAGTATTATTTTATTAGAGGATTTGAAACCATCTTCTTTGGTGTTGTGTGGTAAGAGATCTCTTGGTTAGGTTTAGCAAATCTAATTTGGTCATGCCCCTGATATAAATAGTCTTACAATAGATGTTAGATGATTACCTTATCTAATCTTTGATTTATTAACCCATATAAACTATGAATCTATATTAATTTATTTCATATATTCTGGTGAACTTGACATGAATATATCACCTAAATTTTTTATTTTTTCATTTATAGTCAACTAGATTACATTGTTTTATCTAGTCTTAACCTCTAATTGTGGATTCAATATCCAAAATAAACTAGGTAATGCTAGTTGACTCAATTTCATATTATGATTTCAATCTTATTTATACATTCAACTAGGTCATGTTTTTCAAACTAGTAATTTTATCTAATTTTAGATCCAAGATCTATAGTCAACTAGGTTTAGTAAATTTTCTATACTGGCCAACATTCCCTGATAGATTTCATGTAGTGTCAATCAAACCTAACCTCTCAACAAGTGGTGTTTGGGACCAAAATTCACATTTAGATATCTTCGTATGAGTTTGAATCATTATGTTATTATGTAATTTTATTGGGATGTGTGGTAATGGGACTGAGCCTATAGTCATTATGAAATAGGCATGAGGAATGGTGTCCCCATTTAGAGTTGTAATAAAATTATCTAATACCATATGAATTCATACATAATTTTATTCTAAAATATTTTTTATAATAAATGGAGCTAATAATTTTTCATATTCCATTGTAAATGTATTTAATTCATTACAATATTTAATATAAATTAATCTTGAATTATCCATTTTATGAAGTATAATGATTTATCTTGAAGATTTGTTGACTTTCAATTATATCTAAGTTTGTTTTAATTTTTAGTTATTATTGATTATGAAAATAAGTTTGTTGATATTTATTTTTCAATTATTTTTTTTAATATTTAAAGAGAGACAATTGATTTCAAACAAAATTTTATTATAATCATAAACAACTCAACTCTAATTAGATCAAAAATTAAGTATTATGCCATGATTTCAAATATTAGAGTGAATCATCCCATTATAAATAATTTAGATGTTAAATATGGATTTTATATGATAAAATAGTCTTGTACACTTGAAAAATATCAATCATGGCTCAGCTCCTTAGTTCTTGACCTTTTCTACTATCGAAAGGATCACATTCACCATCTCATTATGAGTAAAGTTTGATCCTATATCAAACATTGATATTTTGATTACCCAAATCCCATATAGACCATAGTCTACTTAAAACCTTATTAATATCCCACTTTGGTAGTTACATATCTTCATTAACTTTGTATTCTCATAGACATTACTATCTAGATTAGGACACTAGCATCGATGCTAGTTTACAAGTTTTGATGTTATTGTTTGTACCTTAAAAATAGTCAAATTTGTGAATCTTTTGACATGTAAAAGTTGGCCTATAGTATTATTTTAACCCTAATATAAGATAATTTAAAAAGGTGTTGTATAAATATAAGTAAAACACCATTAAATACCACCAAGTAAAAATCAAACACACATCTATATTATACCAAGCAAAAAAAACTCTTAATCTTACAAAACTACCATATTCTTCCCTATTTACAAATAAATCATAAGAGAAATATTCCTACAGGTTTGAAGCATTAAAAGAGCACCCCATGAGTACTATTCATAAAGTTACAAGTTAGATCACTACATGCACTCACATATAGCATATTATAGAATTGTCCACACATTAGCCCACATAATAAGGAGAACTACATTAATTTGAGGCCTTCTTTATAGTATTGTATATTTAGATAACACTCACTCAAAAAGGGGTATTTGAGGTCAACTTGAATTCAATAAATCCCATAAACCTTATTTTATTGACTTAATTATAGGACCAAGGGTTTTTATCTACATACATATATCCTAAAACTATGCATACAATCTTAAAAAAACAATCTATAAGGTGATAATGAACCCTAACAGATGCAGGTAAAATTTATATAAAGGGACCTTTACTTTATTGAGTATATAAACATTGAAACTAGAAAAAAATTGATGCTAGTGTTTATATTATGATGGTAGTGTCTATGTAGCAAACAAGATAATATTCATAATATGAGAAATCCCTTCAGAATATCATCCTACATTATTCTACATATACATTTACCAAATCTATCTGTCTATTAGTGAATAAGCTAAGTGTTATCTATTCTATGTGTTTTAACATTCAATTTTTTTTTAGAATTATAATTTCTATATTTACAATTTTTACATAATTTAGAAATGTATACGAATATTGTAAATCTAAATTATTTAATTCACCTACTTTTAGAATAGTCTACACCTTAGTTGATTAAGATTCTAATAGGTACCTAGGGATATGATATATTAATGTATATGGGTTGATGGAGATGCTAACATGTGCCACTTTTCAAAATATCTATCAACCCATATACACTAATATATCATATCCCTAGGTACATATTAGATTACCCCCCCAACCCCACCCCACCCCCCCATAACTCTTTTTAAAAAGGGTTAAACATTTGGTGATCTTGCATTCTTTTTGAACATTATCAAGCCCTAGGTTTCCTAGAGGGTTTCAACCTTATTTTTAAAATTAATAAATTTTACCCTAGGTTTCATATTTTACATCTAAATTTCCATTTTTTTAGTAAAAAAATTAGAATTTAGCTCCCTTTTTACCCTAGGATTTCACCCTCTTCTTATTGCTAAGGTTTTGTGTTCATACACTTAAAAATTTATTTTCCTTGATTGGCTCCTTTTTACCTCTTAACAACTCAATTTTAAAATATTTATCAAATGTTTTACATATTAATATTGATATAAATAGAAACCTCTCTTTATTTTATATAATTCTATACGGATTGTTTGGATTTTATAATTTACTATTTTAAAGAAATTTTTAAATATAAGATGAACAGTATATGTAGTTTTAATTAATTTTTGGGTTTCATCCATTTTATTATTTTAATAAAAATCCTTTCTCATATTTTTAAAATTCATCCTTGATTTATCAAAATTACTAATTATTTATTGGGAATATTTTAGGGTTTTGCTTTTGAAGCATCCCACATTGTTTTACTCATTTCTACTTCACAACAACTCAGTTTTAAAATTCCTTGTATGTTTTTTTTATAGATTTGATCTAATAATAAACCTCTTTTTATTTTCCAACATTCTACATGGAATTTTAGAGTTTCAAATTTACTATTGTTAGTAAATCTTCACATACAAGGTGTAAGTGATACCTATTTTTTTGGGTTCTAATTATTTATTATTTTTATTGAAATACCTTTCTCTAATTTTAAAACTACCTATAAAATCTCTTAAATTTTATAAATCTTCATAATACACATATTAGAGTTTTATGACATTCTCTAACCCTCCTCATCCCTTGGATTTAATATTTAATCTTCTTGATGATCAATACATTACTTATGAAGATCTCATGGCTAAAAAACAATTCAATAACATGCCTTATTTTGTCGCAACCCATTAAAATTATGATAATGAATGGACCAATAAATATGTACATACAAATATTGATTATAATATAGAGACTCATAACAGTAATTTTGATGGCTCTTATGATTATGATAGTCACTCCACATATTTATAAATTAAGTGTTTGATAGAATTCATATGTATCTCTTATCTTGTGATTATTTTACTCTTTGAAACATTGAAAATGGATAAAAAGGAATCTATTCCTCCTACTAAACTTAAGGAGGGTTGTTGGGTCCAACATGCCTCATTATTAGATTTCAAATGAGGACCCTCTTATTCTGGTTTAGTCTTTAGTTTGTAGGTTTTTGAATGTGAAGTTATACTATTTGAATTCTTCATTGATATTAGCCAAGTCTAAATTCAAAAAACTTGAACATGAGAAGTTCTATTTTTGATTTACTTAGTCTAGATTGTACCTATAAAATGTTTATTTCAATTTAAAAGTAACCAAGTCTTTATAATTTCCCATTATAAAGACTCAGTTGTTATCTAATTTTAGACTTGGATATTTAGAATGTTTTTGAAATTTCAAAATAATGGTAATTCATTGATGTGGACTAATGAATCCTTATTTATTTAAGCTCAAAATCTAGCCTTTATTTTATGCCTTGGAGGAGTTTTTTTTCATTTTTTGGTTAACTTACTAATGAATTCATTTACCTTACTTATTTTGTGGACTTATCTTTTATTTTAGGTTTTGAAGAATTATTTAGGGTCCCTAAAATCCTTCAAAACCTATAAATTTCATTGGTGCATGTATTTCAATTCAAATCTTAAAAAAAAATTACCAAGTCTTTTTAAATCCCTAGGGCCCCAAGATGATGCCATGTGGTACAATCTTGGGGGCTGAAAACTTTAGAGGTATTACACTATTATCCCAAAACCTTAGAACATGGAAACAAATCCCATTCTCTTTTCTATATAAGGAACTCTTCATTATTATTTTATGGGTAGATTTTATGCACCAAAACTCTATATAAATTATGATAGGCTCAGTCCCCTCTTTTTCTTGTTTTATTTTGGCTTATGATTATTTGCATGGAGGGAACACTTATGATTTTGTAATAAAACTAAAATAGATATCAGTATGGGTGGAAATTCATATTTTTTTTTAGTAATGTCATTCATTTCTTGATAAAAACAAATTGATTATTGTTAAGAACAGATTTCAATGCTTGTTTATTAATGAATATGTAATTAGATTGTGTACTAACTAGTCTGATTGGTTTTAAATTTCCATTCTATTTAAAGTTAATCTATGTCAATCCATTGTGTCTAGTAGCTACATGAATTTCATATGATTTTATTTAATAAAATTTTAGGGTAATATGTTCAATTAATTCCTTATAATCCTACCCATTGAGTTACTTTGGTTTGTGCTACCAATAGACCTAGTCAACAATGGTATAATTGTGATCAAACATGTTTTTTATTTTTACCATCAACAATTTTGTTTCAGTCAAGGAACCAATTACTTTCCTACCCTAATATTTCTCCCCTTTTATCCATTTTTGGTGACAAATATTATTCCCATTATATTATAGTGTGATACCTATTTGAATGAGGAAGTAAAGGACTTAAGTAAACATCAATAAGATTTCTCAGATAATACAAAGTTGACAAAATTTTGGTGGTTAATTGTTATTTCTCACCCAACTAAATGATTCAAAATTTATCTACCTTTAGATTTAACCAACTAATTCCTAAAAATGAGGGGATATTGTATCCCATGTGATTTTATCTCCATTTGTACCATAATAATATTTAATCCAATAACTATTTCTACATTGGGTCACAAATTGAGACCAATAAAAATTGGTACTAAAAGGAGGGAAAATGATTTATATCTAGTTTAAAATTATAGATACTTAAGTTGATCTAATTTATTATATACTATAAATTTAAAAATTATATATATTCATGTTTGATTAGTTTAAGGTTATTGGTTTGAATATCTCTAACTCATATTTAATATCTTAAATAATCTAGATCTTGTTGAATGAATCACTATAACTTGATCAAACAGAGGTAGATTGATTACATCCTCATTAAAAATATTTAAGAGAACATGAAATATTATAATTATAATAACAAACTTATCCACCCCTACCAATTCTCCTCTCAACCTACCTAAAATAGACCCCCACCCATTATTACACCCATGGCTTGGTTAACAAGGTTTATAATAAATGTTATAAGGGATGTACATGATATACCTAGGAACACTAAGAGGTACCTTACAAGGTTTACCCCAAGTATTGGGAGGATTTCTAAAGAACACTTCATGTCATAAAAAACTACCCTTAGATTACTCAGTGTTGATAATGAATATGTATCCTACAGGTTATTCCCTTTCACCTTGATTGATGTGGGCTATGATTGGTTACTTAACTTGATTGAGAATTCAATTGGAATTTGGAATCAATTAAGTAACATGTTCTTAGCCTAGCTTGGTTAGGTGGTATACCCTAGAGTTCTATATCAATAGTTTGCTTGTATGATAATGGAGCCCAATGAACCTATACATAATTTTAATGATCGATTTCAAAATATTTTTTAGTAGGGTCACAACCATGTATAGACCAAATGATCATTTAGCATTGGAAATGTTTATGAATACTTTGGACCCATGAATATACATGTTCTTTAGTATGGATCCAACTATCAAGGATTTACCCCTCACCTATGTAAAGGAAATAAAAGTTGATAAGAATTTCAATCCACAAGGACAAATGTTGACCCCCATCTGTAACATCCTCCCAAGCATGCCAACATTGAATCTAATCCTACCTATGAATTATAATGTCCTAATGTTGCAACCTCTTCCAATTAAAAATTATCTCCCTCTTCTCATGCTTCCCCAAACTATAATTTGGGATTTATAAATTCTACCAGTAATGAGGCATAACATGGGATTATAACCAATCTATAGTCTCAATTATGACTATTAATATGTACACTTACACTCAAGAAACAATTAAGCTTGAGCTAGATGCAATTCAAATGATAGTCCAAAGGTTGAGCAATGATTTCCTTAGTTTACCAAAATAATTGGGTAGTTCAAGAAGTGGAAATTATGCCTCAAATTTCACTTATCAACTTGATTACATACCCAATAAAAGTCAAGGAAAGTAAGTTGAGTCTCCATCTAGTAGAATTCCTGAAATGAACATCATCAAGATCATTCTACCCAATTGGTGTTATGCACATAATATATCCCAACATGGGGAACTTGATTGTGTTGAGTTTTATAATGCCATTAAAATCATGAATATGAGTTTTTTCCAAATAAATAGCCAAAATATTGTATCTCTTCTTTATTTTCCTAGTTCATCTAAATCACCTAACATAGACATGGTTTTGGAGACCCTAGACTTCTTTAGTGAAGGAGACAATGAACCTGAAGAGAATAACAATGATATTCAAGTTGTGTAGTAGTTCTAGAGGGCAAATTATACACTTAAGAGTAGGGAACACTAACCATTGACAACCTCAACACCACCCAATAATGTTGCTACACCTCCTAATCCAAAATCTAGGAATGATCCACCCTCACCAAAGTTAAGTGATAGTCAGTCTTACACTAGTAATACCAACTACAACGTAGTCAAAGATATGAAAAAGGATAAATGCTAATATAACTCTCCAATAATTTTCATAATTTATTGAATAGAGGGATTTAATCCTTAAGTATCTTATGAACAAGATCACTTAGCTCAAAAATAAAGTCACAACCAATACCAATGTTATGATACATAAGGCTAAAATTAAGGTTACACCCTTCTTACTCATGGTTTGAATCTTTGGAAATAATTTTCACAACTATGTGGTTAATTAAAGAACCTAAACAAATGTCATGCCTATAAAGATTTTTAAGAAATTAGGAATGGTCCCTATAAAATTAGATAAGATAATGGTCAAGTTAGATAAGTTTGAGGTTAGGGTTATAGGATAATTGTTGAATGTTCTTATGTAATTATAGGCTGAACCAAGAATTTAGTGATTCATAGACATACACGTGGTTGAAATATTAGAGGCATATGACATGCTAATAAATAGATATTGTTCCAAATCTCTTAATGGTTATATGAAAATAGATTTATCCCATATGTGGATGCCATGGAGAAGAGTGGAAAATTAGATAAAAATTTATAGAGAGACACACATGAAGCTAATGATTATGGAATATAATGTAGTTAATGAACAAGTCAATTGTACCTCCATGAATTTAGGTGTCTATACCCTAACCACAAAACTAGAAAACAAAGAAAAACTCAACCAAGACCAAAATTCAAGTACGTCGTCTTTATATTTTGATGGAGCACGATCTAAAGATTAAGAATGGGTATTGTAATTATTGATATCTATGGTAAAAAAAATGTAGCTATATATAGATTATAATTAAATTATACCAATAACATATAAAAATATGATGTCCTCATTTTGGGATTATAATTTATAGCAAGGTATGATATTTATCAATTAAAGGTATATGGTGACTCTTAATTAGTCATGATTTAAGAAAAGAGTAAATTTCAATGTTGGATTTATCATTTGAATAAGTATAGACCCCATGATTAGGATTTTATGTAACCCTTCAATTCATTTAATTTTTTTTCCATTTCTATAACTGACAATGCCATGGTTGACTCACTAGCTATTTTTCTTACTAACTTTACACCTTTGAAGAACATGGATTTGTTAAAAGTTTTTGTCAAATTGGTTTCATGTCCATTTGTACCTAGTAATGTGAATAAATTTAAAGTGTTTGATAATGATAGATAGATTATATATTTCCTTTATAATTTCAATGATTTTGATGTGCAAGTGGTTGATGAGGGTGAGAAGAGTGATCTGAATGAAGAACATTATGATGTTGGTGGAGTTTTGAACCTTAAAGACAATAAAATTACAAATGGAATGATATAATTGGAAAGTTTATTTTAATTATAAAGGCCTCCAACTATACCTAAAATATCTATTTACCCCAATTAGAGGTCACAAGTCATTAACATGGGTACACCTAATCAACCTCAAAACATCACTATAGGGTTAAAATGCATAGTTTATAAATGATGTTAATCCATTACCAATACATCATTGATTGGAATTATTTTGAGCTAAAGGTGTTTAGCCCCAATATCATGATGCATAATATTCCATAAAAAATTGATAAGAATACATTCAAATAGTGCCAAAAGATAGTTAACCCTATTCTTGAACCACTCATCTTGAAGGAGGTTCAGTGTCAGTTGGCATGATCTTTCCTATGTAGAATTCAAATTAGGTAGATAATTTACTACTAGTTAAAAAAAGAGTAGAGAGATCCATCTTTGTGTTGATTTTAGGAATTTAAATCAAGATTCAAATAAATATAATTATCCATGACCATCCCTAGTTAAAGTAATCTAAAAGGTCACCAAATCTAAGATGATGTCTTTCCTAGATAGGTTTTTAGGCTACAATCAAGTTTTAGTTGACAACGAAGACCAATATAAGATAGGCTTTACCATAAAGAGGGACACATTCACGTATAAGCAAATTCCCTTTGGTCTGATCAATGCTAGTGCCACTTTCCAAGGATCCTTGGACAAAACATTTTAAGGGTTGATTGGTAAGTGCATTTTTATGTATATGGATGTTTGATTTAACTTTTTAGGGTTATGGAGTTTAAGCCCTAGTTTTTTAAAGGGTATGAGTACATTAAATTAGGGTAAAAATATGAAAAAAATATGTTCACTGATTTGTAATAGAATTAATCTAGTTTGACCTTTCTAAAAATAACACTAAATGATGTAAACAAGTACTTGGTTGGAAATTGATTGAGATGGAATATATGGAGGCTATAAACTAAGATAAGAGTTGATATAATTATTGTAGATAGGATCTAGGTGTCAAAACCCTTGCTAGATAGTATCACCCTAACTGGATAGTATCACCAATAGTATTAGTGTCCTCCTTTTGGCATTAGTGTCCTCTATGTAGAACTGCTCTAAGATTTTTGGTGCACCTATGTCTAAGTCTACCAAGCTTGTTCCTATATGCACAAGTTATGGTTCCCTATCAATGATTTATTTTGATCGATTTTATATGTAAACCCTAGATCTTCATATTTTAAGGGCATCTAATTGGTAGAAGTAGCAAAGTGTGATGTTAGTGGGGTAGGTTAGACACCTTCAACACCCTATTGTGATGAGATTTTCCTACATATGAATACTTTGAGGAGGGATCAAGCTCGATGTAGTTATCCCCATGTAAGTACTAGTGTAAGTACAAGTCAATCTACTATGAATGTTGGGGTGAGTGACTTGAGTGAGGTTTAAGATTGGGAATTTATGTATTCTAAGATTAGTAGAGTTATAGATGATTATATGTAAAAGTAGGGTAGAATAGGGATTAATAACCTAATTGTGTACAACTTATTCTAAGTTAATTTGTGTTATTTGCATCTAATTTCCATCTAGTGAATAAAGGGACAAAAGTCATGTATATATACTATTATAGTGCTTATGTAGGTCTTAAAATAGGTATAATTTAACCTTAATTAGTTGTTGATTCTAAAGATACTCATTAGTGACAAAAGGTAGGAATGGGATACAAGTTCCTAAAATTGGACATTAGTCCATTGGTGCTACTGTCCAAGTTTTGGTACTACTATCTAGGTGGAAGAACATGAGGCACTAGGGGCTAATATGCTAAAATGAGGGTCTAATACTATTTTAGGGATGTTTTTGGCCCACATGAAGGCTGGATAAGTTTCTAAATAGGACGTAAGATAGGTTTAGGGATAAGCTAGGGATGGGTGGTCTCAAATAACACTCTTAGGACTTAGGTGTCATTTTTAGATGATTACATTACCCTCCACTTTATTCTAGAAATGTAATAAAGTGAAATTACTAGGATAAAGGAAAAGAAACATACATGGACTTACCTAAGAGGTGAATTACATGAATTTAAGTCTGAGTATATGAAGTGTGCTCCATTACATGTCCTACAAATGAAATATGAATATAATCAATCCTTACTTAAGAGATATCAAAATTAAAGAAAAAAATAAGTAAAGATATAAGAGAGGAAATAAATGAATACACCTCACTGGGTACATGACCCAATGCATAAACCTAGTGATATCCTATTTATGTGTGTGTAGATAGTGATCAATCAATGAATAACTTGGATTGAGATGATGTATTTCTCAAACCTCATGTGTGGGTGGCTAAATAAATCAAATAGATTTTGGATCCATAATTTCCCACCCCTATTTGGTGGATCATTACCTATTCTTAACTTGGATTAGAATGATGGCATGTCTAACCCTCTCATGTAGGTGGCTTAATAACTTAAGTAGACTATGATTCCATCATTACCTATCCATGTGTAGTAGATGCATTTGAAACTCAAATCGTGTGGTGTAATTAAAACTATATAAGATGGCTCTAGGCCACTCAAAAAATTTAAAATGTAAAATAGATCTGGGCTACTCAGGAATGTAATATGATCTAGGCCACTCAAGAATGTAAGATGGCTCTGGGCTACCTAGGAATGCTAAACACTATAGATGAAGTAAGGCATCAATATGGTGTATAACTTAGAACATGGTGTCTAGTGTGTATAATATAGAGGATTACATGGAATTTTTCATTCCATTTGATCAATTAGTGCATAAGTGAGCATATAAAAATAATATGCCACACACATGACCCTAAATTTGATATCTGAGTATATGTATTATGGATTGAGTTTTAATAATGTATATTTGAGTATCTAAATTTGAAACATGAATGATCATACCACACATGATGCCCGCAATGTAAATAAACTAGTATGAATTTATGCTATACTAAGTAAAAATTGGTAATCTTTAACTAAAATTGTGTAACCTAGACTATACATACTATACTTTTTTGGACAATTCATATTTTATTAAAACTAAGGCTACTAGATAGTAGTGCTACATCTAAAAAGTAACATTAGTGGTGATAGTGTCTCACTTTGGGTTCTAATTCCCAACTATATTGATTTTTATGCAACTAAAATTGGTCTTTATGTGACTATTTTCCACTATGTTTTTTTGAAAATGATTTTTGTATTCTATACCTGTGTGTTGAAAACTATACTATGAGTTCATTTATATAGCTTGATATTTATGACAAATCTCTAAGAATGCCTCCTATTTTTAGAGAAGTTATTAAACCTATGCAATAACTATCCTCAAAATAACAATCTTTGCATAATATGTGTTATCCAGAGAATATATGATATCTAAATAATAAATTGATATAATGTGCATACATAACATCAAAATGTAAGATATTATAAGCATAAGTTTTGAATGTATGATTTATGTTACATATAGCATTCATAAGGCTATCAAGATAGATGTAACAATGTGAAAATGTATATGAACATCAAATCTAAGAAATAAAATGATTAATTACCTAGGGGAATGGGGCATGATGTCCATCAAGGCACCCATAGAGGAAGGAGAGATGCATGAGGTTCCTCATGGAATGTAAAACTATATTGTGTAATAAGCAAGATATAAGTGTCATGGACATGATTCATACATACAAAACAAATGAGGCATGTAAATAAGGCCAAAGGGACACACTACAATGGACATACATAATTATCACTAAATTTGAGAAATCAAGACATATAGGGACATGTTCAAATGTACACATACATAGATAATAAGTAGGTTGTCATAGAGACACATGGAAAAACATGTTCAAATGTCTACATACATATTCAAGCACACACAAGGAAATGGGTAAATGTCTAATGCATACATACAATAAAAGGAAGTGGCATAGAGCCATAGAATAATGACATATGAAAATTCCCTCAAGTATATATATACACATAAAGGTATAATAAAATATAAAATAGTAAATGTATAAGTGAATGTATTCATGAACATATGGTACAAATCTATATATGAACACAAATGTACATAAGCTGAGTCTAAAATAGTAATAGTAAAAAATAATTAGTGTAGTGTAGATTGATATAACTTGGTAATTAGAAATGTCTATAAGATGCCCCAAAATGGGTAAATGTGTAAAATGAGGAACTTGTGTATGTGATCCCATGGGTAGATAATATCAAATCTATACATAAGTTCTATAATAATCTACAAACACTTGATAATAATAAGTGAAGCATGTATGTATGATAAAAACTAACTATAATGATATAGGTAGCATATGTAGTGCCTATAAAATATAAAAAATGTAAACATGGCAATGCATACAATCTATAATTTGTATTTTGTTAGCAAATATTTGAATGTTTTTGTGTTTTGACATATTGTATTATTTTTGTATTTTTTGGATACAAGCTATGTAAAAGCAACATGAAAGGTAAACTATATACAAGGAGCAAGAATGAATGAAACCATGTACAAGTAGGGAAGAACATAATAATCAATGAATTGATCAAGAGACTCACTATCAAGGTATTATGTGTCAAATAAAGGAACAATAATCATGCATGCTATGTGAAAAGGTAACTAAGGTCCTTGAACCTACTACACTGAGTGATCTATATCTAGGACTATCTGTGGAGTGGTGCTAGGAATACATGAAGCTAACTAGGGTATCTTGTGAACTATATGGGTCTTAGGGACCCATCTGGTATAAGATGTTATATTTGGCATGGGTGCCTTATACTGAGAACCTTAGGAAGTAAATAATGTTCATCTTATAATTAAAGGGGTAGAGAGAGACTCTCTAAAATATAAAAAATATCTCTGATGCATGGGTCTCTCTAATAAGGGTCTTCATGGGAGAGTATGCATACGTGGTGACACTTTAGGAGTAGATATCACCTGCACTAGGGACTCAATTAAAATGTTTAGAGCACTAATAGAAACTATGATCAAAATTGTAAATGGTAGCTACAATGTAACTAATTTTGGGATAGGTAAAGGATACTCATATAAAAAACACTCAATTATAACTACCTAATTAACATATATATACTTGAGTTATCCATGCACAATGGATGGAATGGGTTGAAGTATCTATATCCATAGCCTACCTAATAACATGTCAAATGTGCCTACACTAGGTACTACTAAGAATCTAGTGGCCACATGTGCTGGTCCAACCTATAGTGGAAGTACAATCTCCCCAATGGAGCTCTAAACATGGACACTAAAACCATGAATAACTATATCAGTTAGAGAAATTTCCTATTTTGAGTAACCCAAATGCTTTATAAGTGTGATAGTGCACATATTATTATTTGACCCATTATCAACCACAACACTCTAAATAAGATGACAATCAATTTAGGATCATACAAAGAGTGCATATAAATTTGAATAGTCATCATTAATACCCTACTCTAAGAAAGTGATGAGTGGTATAGCTAAAACTATAACATGATACACACCAATGATATTGTGTAAGGGGTGTGCATCTTCTATAGTAGTGTGATAGGATGCTAGTGGTGGATATGCCTAATACGTATAGTGAACACTTGAAGTGCCTCTTACTTCATTAGCTATATGTTTTAGAAATGATTTTTAAAATATTTTTAAAGCCTTAGCTTCAATTTTTCTAACTTTAGGTGCCTCTATAGGTATTTCCACATCAATTATGTTATAATCTATCAAATCCTATATCTTATGTTTCAACATGATGCATCTATATGTAGTATGGCCCAGTGCCCTATGATAGTTGCAAAATGCATTAGAATCATAGTTATTTAGAAGAGGCCTTGTTGTATCAACCTAGTTAATTGGAGGGAGAGATATGACATTGCATTCAAAGATTTGATTTAAAACATGTGTTGATTATTCTAAAATATTTGTGACAATTCTTTGTGGAAGATATGATAAAACTAGGTGAGGAAGAGGATCTAAAGCTGCATTAACTATGGCCTTTTGATCACTCTTATTGTTAATGTCACTTGATTTTTATGGAGGCTTATTATAACTCTTAGTATTTGAATCTCATCCACTTGTGTATTTTGATTTTCCCATAGAGAGAAGCTTGACTTCCCTTTCTTCACTATGTGGCATAAATTTGTGAATGTTGGAAACTTTTGGAATAAGATAGCTTCATACAATCCTGGTAGTAAAATATATTTGGCTATATCTTAGAGCTCTCTATCTACCATGGAGCTAGTCATTTTTACAATATAGTTTTATATCACAAGGCATATTTTGCTATAGGCTTATTGGATTTTTTTTAAGTTGTGACACTTGAGCATATGACATCTTATCACTGATGTTGATTAAAAAGGGTACTAAAAACATATCTAATATGGATTGAATGTAGTGATGGACTGATTTGGAAGATCATATAACCACTATAAGGCATATTCCTTTAGATTACATGGGAAAAACTTAGTATGGAGCCAATCATTGGACACATAATCAAAACATGCTTCATGGAAATCTCATAAATGGTGCTCTGGGTCACCCTTACCATCATACAATGTAAGCTTAGGTGCCACAAATATAAATGGAAAAGGGGTTACTATGATGTGTTGTGTTAAACGTTTATGTAAAAGAACATTAGAATTCAAGGCATGTGATGGTATAGTATCACCCTACTCAAGATGTAACACCTTAGCCTATAGAGAATGAATCTCATTCATAAGGGATTGTACATCTAGAGAGGAGAAACTAGCCATAGGAGGTGTTTCATTTTTAAAGGTTGTCAAGTTAAAATAAATTTTTATACAAGTTGAGTTATGCCCAAAGTAGGTGTAACAATATTATTATCTAGGGGATAGAAGATCTACCATTTTTGGATTTGTTTTTTATTTCCATTATGGCTTATAGATTTTTTTCATGATCTTGGGGTTGTTCCCAAAGTATATCTTTGAAACTATGTAAAATCTTATCCTTATTGAGAATAAGATTTCATTATTAAGTGGGGGGAAAGTGTCTTGATTCCCATCTTGTGTATTATTTTTATCTTGAGTACTTTTTGAATCACTAGTTGTAGATGCACTTTGTTGTGATTTATTATTTTGATATATAATATTTCTTGCCACAAATTGACTAGATAAAGATGCATATACATGATTGACACTAGTTTTCCTTGGAGGATTTTGTCTTGTAATATGATTTTCTAATGTTGTAATATTTTAATTTAATAGTTGATTCTGAGTTTGTAATTTTTTAAATGAACCTACTCATACTAATAATTTTATCCCTTAGAGTCTCACAAGTGTAAACCCTAGTTTATTTTGATTGAACATGTACATGTCCTATAGAAAAGAGGTGGAGGTATGGATAAGCTAAGTATGGACATTAGTAACAATAGTATAGGCTGCTTCATCTCATAGAGTGACAAAATGGGCCTAGTTAGAGAGAAATTATCTATCACCATCATGGAGATGAGAAGGATAAGGAGATTCATTCCTATGCATAAGATATGACATTGAAACTTGAAACCTAGTTGTTAGTTTATGTAATAGATCCTCTATATATGTAAGGATTTATTTCTTGATTTAATTCCATAGAAGAGGAAAATAACATGCTAGAGATAGAATGAAATATGACATACATTTTAACTGATATAAAGCAACATGCACATATTTATTTATGTCATTTTTGAATTCATTCCAAATGAAAGGAAACAAGAATGTAAAGGAAGCTAGAAAAATTTATATTAAAAAGTGATAAACTTCATCTGTCATTATTATCATGATTTTATGAAATAAAAATTAGAAAATATAAGGATCTAAAATCTAAATGTGGTTCTTATAAAGTTATAAATATAAACCTTATAGTTATCTAGGGTTAGGGTTTTCACACCATTCCAAGTTGGGTTTAACCAATGATTTAACTTTTTAGGGTTATGAAATTTAAGACCTAGGTTGTTAAAGGGGTTGAGAACAATAAATAAAGGTAGAAATATGCAATAAATACATCCACTAATTTGTAATAGAATTGACCTAGTTTGACCTTTCTAAAAATAATAATAAATGATGTAAACAAGTACTTAGCTATAAATTGACTGAGATAGAAGATATGGAGGATATAAACTAGGAAAAGAGCTGATATAATTATCATAAATAGGATCTAAGTGTCAAAAACCTTCCTAAATAGTAGTGCCTTAACTAGATAGCAGTACTAATGGCACTAGTGTCCTCCTTTTGGTGCTAGTGTCTTCTATGCAGAACTAGTATAAGATTTTGGGTGTACCTGTGTTTGAGTCTGCCAAGCCTATTCCTATGTGCACAAGTTATAGTTACCTATTAGTGACCTATTTTAATTAATTTTATATGTAAACCCTAGACCTCTATGTTTTTAGGGCATCTGATTGGAATAAGTATAGAAGTGTGATGTTAGTGGGCTAGGCTGGACATCCTCAACACCTCATTATGATGAGAGTTTCCTACATACCAATACTCTAAGGAGGTATCAAGACCAATGTATTTCTCCCCACCTAAGTGCTAGTTCAAGTATAAATGAAGCTATTATGAATATCAGTTTGAGTTCTTTAAGTGAGTCTTGAGACCAAAAATCTATTTATTTTGAGCTTAGTAGGGTTGTAGATGATTGTATATAAAAGTAGGGTATATGGATTAATAACCTTGATTGTACACAAATTGTTCTAAGTTAATTTGTGTTATTTTCATATGATTTACATCTAGAGAATAAAGGGCTAAAAGTCATGTATATATACTATTATAATGCTTGTGAAGGTCTTAAAAAAGGTCTAGGCCAACGCTAGGTGGTTGTTTATTTGAAAAGATATCCATTGGTGACAAAAGGCTTGAAAAGGAAAAAAAAACCCAAATTAGGACACTATCACCATTGGTGATACTATCCAAATTATGGTGTTAGTGTCCTGGTAGTAGAACCTGAGGCACTAGGGGCCAGGATGCTAAAGTGAGGATCTAAGACTATTTTAGGGATGTTTATGGCCTACACAAACATTGGATAAGTGTATAAATAGGCCCTAATGTAGGTATATGGATAAGATAGGGATGGATGGTCTCAAGTAACACTCTTAGAAATCAAGTGTCATTTTTAGATGATTACAATGACTTAACAAGTTTTTCCAAATACAAAACAAACCATTTGAGACACTTTCATAAGATCTTTGAATATTTCCATAAGTTTGGTATTTAACTCAATCCAAAGAAATGTATTTTATATGAAATTGAAGGTAAGCTCCTTAGTCACATAGTTATGGAATAATGTATTTTAATTGACCCTAAAAGGGTTGATGCCATTTATAAAATTCAATTTCCAAATATCAAGGAACTAGTATATTTTTTTGGTAAAATTAATTTATTATGAAAATTTATTTTAGGTTTTTTTGAGATAACTAAACCATTGAATGCCATGCTAAAATAGGGAGCTAAATTTGAGTGGATGCCTACCTTGAAGAAATACTTTTAGGAAATTAAGGATGCTATAATGTAAGTCCCTATTTTAGTCAACCCATATTACATAAAATAGTTATACTTATATTCATTTGCATTCGATCATACCATTACTTCCATCCTTACTTATAAACTAGAAGATGGAGAGAATCCTATAGCTTTCATGAATACCAATTTTAAGGAAGCTAAACTAAAGTTCCCTATTTTGGATTAGAAAGCTTATGAACTAGTAAAGGTAGTAAATACATTCAAACATTACATCCTAAGGAACAAGGTTTATGCTATGGTTTTGGATCTTATTATCAAAATGAAGTTAGGTCAAAATGAACTTGGATACAAAAGAGGACATTGGGTCTCAAAAATTCAAGAGTATGACATTGAGGTTAGGTCTATAAATTGGGTTTAAGGTCAAGGTATATCATAATTAATCTCTAAAATTGACCTTGGTATTGCCATTTTCCAAATCAATCAGTCTAAACTAAAGCACAACCTCTAGTATGAGTATGTTACTCATTACTTACTGTATGGTGCTTCACTGGCTATCTTGGGTAGGACATCAGAAAGGGCATTAATTTTGAAGGTTACCCATTACATTCTAAAGAAATGTGTCCTATACCATAGACATCATGAAGGGATTTTCCTCAGATGCTTAATAGAAGAGGAAGCACTAGATGTCATGACTTCTTTTCATGATAAATTAGGCAACGACCATCCTTATGGTAGTGTGATAACTCAAAACATCTCAAGGGATGGATATTATGGGCCAAAATTATTCAAGAATTCTCATAATCATGTGAGATCTTATTATATTTGTCAAACATTTAAAAAAAGGGAGACTCACATTACTATGACACTTTAACTAGTAATTGAGGAATGTCCCTTTGTCCAATGGGATCTAGACTTCATTTGAGTCTTAAATCCAAATTCTTTAATTGATCATATATTAATTATTATAGTAATTTACTATTTAAAAAGATGGGTTGATGAAAAAATAACTAAGAATAACACCACTAAGGAGGTGATTAGATTTCTTGAGGAGCATATTACAACCAAGTTTGACACCCCTATGGAACTTGTGTGTGATAATGGTTTTACCTTCCAATAAAATGATTTGATTGAGTGGGTGTATAAAAAATAATTACATTAAAGTTATCTTCAAATTATTACCCTCAAGGAAATGGCTTGATTGAGTCCATAAATAGGAACTTGCTGAGTGTCATTAATAAACTAGCAGAGGAGAACCCATGTAGTTGACATCTTATATTTAAATATTTTGCATGATTTGATCAAAAGAGGCACAATAAAATCCTAACAATTTCACCTTTCATGCTAGTTTATGGTACATATCTAATATTTCTAATGACACTCAAGAGGCCCACATATCAATTCATCAATGACTACATAGAAGTAAATGAATCAGGTCAATCTAGGATGTTGGACCTGATTCATATGGATGACATGAGAGATGAAGCCTTATATAATGTTAACAATCACTAGGAAACTATGAAAAATGGTTTGATAGAAAAGCATAAGTAAAATGCTTTAATATTTCAAACCTATTTTTTTATATGAGACAAACAGATGAGAGAAAAGGTCATCATTATAATCTAAGTCCTCTTTGGATCAGTCCTTATCAAATTGTATAATTTCCAAGATATAATGATTTGAGATTGAAATATATACAAGGGAATGACCTATAGTTTCTAGTCAATATATAATTTATGAAGCATTACTTCTAAGCAGTTTCATCCAGCACCATTTTAGAATGAGTCAGGAAGTTTACTACATGCATATACTACATAGTGTTTTATGATTTATTATTTTAGGTTTAATTTATTATATTTTTTCATTTGATTTTATTTGTTATTTTCTATTTATTCCCCCCAACTCATTTGAGTTGGTTTATTTTGTCTAATCCCCTAGTGTCTTTTTAGTGTGTTTCTCTAAAATAAAATTGTTGAGGGCTAATTACTTGCCATACCATGGGAAATTAGTTTTGTTTGAGGTGGTCTCTTGGAATTATTATTTAAAATCTTCCCTTGAAACCCTTTGACTATAATTCTACCTATAAAACAAATGCTTGAATTGCATCAAAACTAGGTCTAAGAATAAGTAGAGAATAGAATAATAATACATTAAAATTGAGGTGTTCATTGGATATTTTGGGTTGACCACTTCAAATAGTGATTAATACATGAGGATAATTTATATTTAAAAATTTATATAGTAAGTAATCATTCTTGAACAACTACATAAACTATAATTAATTATTTTCTACATTTTTAGAATTTTAAAGGCCAGTGATTTGAAATAAAACTTGTGAATTTATAATAATTTCTTTTTTTTTCAAAACCATCAATTATACTCAATTGAACAACTAAAAAAAATGGAAGCATTTATTTATTTTGAATTTATCTTAGTAATATGAATTTTATGATTCTATCATTATACCCATGGCTTGGTTCCCAACCCTCAATGGACATAACTACAAAATATTTTCAAGGAATTTTTTAAGGAAGCTTAATGAAAATGTAAAACCCAAGTCTTCTTCAAAAGGGTGATTATGACAATCTCCACTACAAGATTTTCATCTTGGGTGATAGTGGAATAAGGCCTTGAGTAGGACCATATGTATCTCTATTGGGGATATAGACACCTAAATAGTTGTAGAGCAATGCCCATGTCATTTTACCCAAGATGAATGACCAATGTTTTCCCTCTAAGAATTTTTGGTTGCTTAGACATGATTGAATTATGTGATGTAAATTCAAGTTATATAAAATAATTATTCACTTTTAAACACACTTGTGGTCTAAGGTTGAATTGGAACTCAATTTGTCACATGTTGAAGCAAACTTTAGTGTGTTCATATTTCTAATTTTGTCTAATGAATTATTTGTAGTTTGTGATTATTGTTCAGGTGTGAAGATTTATAGTCTAGTTTTTAAATTTTGATGCAACATTATCCTCATAAATATCACCACTTGTTGGGTCTAACATGCCCTATTCTCAAATTTGAAATGGGGACCCTCTTATTCTATTTTTGTCTTTAGTTTGAAGGTTTATAGATGTGAATTTTTACCATCTGAATGATTTATTGATATTAACCAAGTCTAAATTCAAGCCTTTTGAACATAATAAGTTCCATTTCTGATCTACCTAGTCTAAATTATACCTCTAAAATGTTTATTTCAATTTTAAAGTGACCAAATATTTATAATTTACCACTATAAAGACTTGGTCTATATTAAATTTTAGAGTTGGATATTTATAAAGTTTTTGATCTTTGAAAAGAATGGGAATTCATTACTATGGACTAACAAATACTTATGTGTTAAATCTTAGAAGCTAGAATTTATTTTGTGCCTCGAAGGATTTTATCATTTTTTGACTAACTTATTAATAATTTCATTTGCCTTAGTTATTTTTTTATCTTTAATTTGTCATAGGTTTTGAAAACTTCCCAGGGTACCTAAGGTCCTTCCACACATCCAAATATCATCAATGCATGGATTTAGAGTCAAATATTTTTAAAAATGACTAAGTCTTCTTAAATCCTTGGGGACTTGAGATGGGACCATGTGGCACCATCTTGGCAGCTCATAACCTTGGAGGTATTATAGTATTAACCTAGGATCTCAAGGCATTGACAATATTAGCCTAAAAACCTATGGCCTTGAGGGCTTAAGAAGATAACATGTGGCACCCTATTGGGAGCCTAGAAGCTTAGGGCATTGAAAAAATTATCAAAAAGCATGAAGAGCATAGGAAGCTAAGAAGAATCCATGTGGCCATAATTATGACAAAGGAAAATAGAAAAGTAAAGCCCAAGGGTGATGACAAGATACCAAGTGGCAAAGTGAGACTCGATAGGAAAAGCTAAGGAGAATAAAGTGGAATTTGGAATTGGGTAGATAAGAGGAAGCCAATGTGGCTGAAGAATGTGTCTAAGAGTCTGTAGATGAGAGTCAAATGACAAAGAGAGATCAAAATCATAAAGCAAAGATGGAACTTAACCAAATAAACTAGTCAAGTCATCATAAAAGACACATGCTTAAATTTGATAGCCCATAAAAATGTTAGAATCATCAAAATTGAGGAAAATAACAAAATAATTAACCAGGCTAGATTTTAAGGGGTCTAACTACTCAAGGAAGGTATGTGGAGTGAATTGGTGGCATCTTGACCTGAATATTCTCCTAGGTTGTCTAAATATAAGAATAATTGAAAAGACATGGCCCAAAAGGGAGAAGTGGGGATATTATTTTGGTTAGAAGAGTTTCACAACCCTAGAGAAAGGATAAAATAGAATTTAGATTTATTTTGAGAGTGGAGGGAATATTTTAACTGAATGAAGTTGTATTGGCTTGGAGTGGCAATCATGGCCAGGGATGGGAATTTTGTGCTACATGGAGATGAGTCCCATTCTATTTTATATATAAGACAATCCAAATTATTATTTTAATGAGGATATGTTATGCACCAAAACTCTATATAAATTGTGATAGTCTTAGTTCTCTATTTTTGTTGTTTTGTTTTGGCATCTGATTGTTTATTTGGAGGGTGAACTTAAACAATTTTATAATAACACTAAAATAGATACTATTCTAGGTGGAAATTCATGTTTTTATTTAGTAATGTATTTCATATCTTGATGGAATATAATTTATTAATGTTAATAATATATTACAGTTCTTGCTTACTAATAAATATGTAATTAGATTGTGGAATAGCTAGTCTGATTGGTTTTGAATTTCCATTTTGTTTAACTTGAAGCTATGTCAAGAAATTATGTGTAGTAGTTAAAATATTTTTATATAATTTTTATTTAACATAATTTTAGGGTAAAATTTTTAGTTAGTTCCTCAAAATCCTACACATTAAGTTTCTTTAGTTTGTGCTATAGTAAGACCTAGTACACAATGGTATAATAATGATCATGCATGATTTTGATTTTCAACATCAAAAATCTTGTTTTAGTCAAGGAACCACTTACTTTCCTACCCTAATATTTATCCAATTCTATCCTTTTTTTGTGATTAATATTATACCCATTGTATTAAAGTGTGATACCTATGTGAATGAAGAAGTAAAGGGCTTAAACAAACATCAATAATATTTTTTAAACAACATGAAGTTAATATAATTTATGGTGGTTAATTACCATTGATCACCTAGATAAATGGATATAAATTTATAAGCCATTGGATTTAACTAGATGAATCATAAAAGTGAGGGGACATTATGTCCCATGTGTTATTATCTCCCTTTGTCACATTAGAATAATTAATCCAATAATTGTTTCTACTGTGGGTCATAAATTGAGACCAACAAGGGTGATAACTACTTTCCCTCTAATGAGGTCTATGCTATCACTAATCCAAGGGGTAATGTGGCCCTTCCTATAATACCAAATCAAGGTAACCTACATATCCTTCTTAAAACCCCTCCACCTCCCACATCGCCTCTAGATGGTGTGTGTATGCATATTCAATATAAAGTAAATAGGGTTTATGATTTTGAATCCTCAAATATAAAATAATTAATATGCCGAGGTGTATATGACATTTATGAACTATATATCACCTAATTATTATACATTTGGAAAACCCAAACCTTGGTTGTTCCTCTTATAAACCTTTCTTTCTTCTATAGTTCTTTCATCTACTCTCTCTTATACCACTTAGCATATCTCTTAGTCTAACCAATATTATGTTGATGACCCAATCCTTTTATTTGTCTTGACATTTTTATAAACTAATTATCTTCCATCTCTATAATAGCTAGACCTATACCTAATTTTATACTTCCTAGACACTTGCATGTCAATCAGATACCTTCATTGACACAAGTATCCTTTCCCAATACAAGTGTCAAGTTACCTAAATTCATCTAATTTTCAAATGAAACATATCTTAATGGTTAGCCTAAATGATATTTTGTGATATATCATCCAAAAGGATTGGTATAAATATAAGATTAACCCTCATTCATTCCTCACCTAACATAGACCAAGGCAACTTATCAAAAGCATTGTGCCAAGCATTTGAGTGAGAAAAGCTTCCTTATTTTCTCCTATTTACATATTAGTCATTGGGACAATATATATACATGTTTTAATTATTAAAAGAGTAACCCAAGATATATATTTTCCAAGTTAAAAGTTAGGTCACTATTTTACTTGCTTATCATATATTACATGATTCACACACAAGATAACATGTAAAGGAGAACTACATAAGTATAAGGCCATCATTAAAGTTTTGGATATATAGGAAACACTAATTGATATAGGGGTATTTGAGGTAGTTCAATACCATGTGCCCACAAACTCATTTTTACCATATCCACTGGGAATAATAACTAAGGTTTTGATCATTTGATAAGGAGCAATAGTCCATGACACATATCTAAATGCATCAGATAAAAAGAAATAATAAACCTAGAAGCATCCAGGTAGTCATATCCTATTTCAATAAATATTATGTACTAGGCACTTACATTTAATATAGACACTAGAATTGATATAACTATATAATATTGATGCAATAATGCACACCTACAGAGGCACTAAATACATAATTAGTGACTATTATAAAACATTCTTCTAGTCTACTTCCTACCTCTTCTAGATCTAGATATTTATTATCATAAAAAAAGCTAAGTATCTTATTTTCATTATCATTAAAATATATAGCATAGATATACTTTCCATTTTTAACATATCTCAGTATAATAAATTTAGTATATGTTTTGTTTAAGATTTTTCATTAATTGGTCTACTATAGATCTATTTATCACACTTGTGCTTATTCATTTCTATATTCTTAACCCTATCTCTCATATTAGGATCCAAATCCAATTTAAAGCTAAACATTTGGTGAACCTGATTCATGTGAATGAAGTTTTTTTCTTATCTATGGATTCCAAGCCTCATAGGGTTTCAACTTCTTGTGATATATATTTAGACCTGACACTTTACCCTAAGGTTTTATCTGAGTCATATGGTTATAAGGGATTCATGTGCATACAATTGAAATTATATTATTCCTTGATTATAATCTAAGTATATCCATTCTATATTTCCTTAGGATAACTTTATACTCAAATTGATATACTAAAAAACCTCATTTTTCCACTAAAATTAGGTACTAGTTTTTTTAATTTACTATTTTTATTAAATATTGGCATACAAGGTGAATGGTGTAAATATTTTGTAATTAATGTTTTGGTTTAATAAAAATTAATAATTTATTTAAAAACCTCTCTCATATCTCCAAAATAAATTCTTGTTTTGTCATAATTTTTGATTTTTTATTGGGAATATTCTTGGGTTTTACCTGAGAAGCATTCCACATTGTTTAGTTTATTTATGATTCATAATAGATCAAATTTCAAATTTATCAGGGAATTTTCATAAATATTTTTATATAGATAAAAACCGCTTTTGGTTTTTTAGAATATTATATAAATTTTGTAAATTTAGCATTTTACTAGTTTTAGTAAATTTAGATCTATAGGCCATACATTATACTTTCATTTCCTTATTTTTTTGGGTTCATTTCATTTCATAGGTTTATAAAAAATCCTCTCTCAAATTTAAAAAAAAACTTAGCCAATATTTCAAAAAAATTATGTCCTTATTGTATCATGGTTGATTGCTCAGCATTTGTATGTATTTCTTATCCTATTCTCATATCAAATTTTAGAACATTTAAAATGGATACAAAGGAGAATCTTACTCCTCTTAACCATAAGGATGGTGATATATCTCATCCCTCTTACTAGGTCTAGGTTATCACTTATCCAAGATGTAAGGTGGTACCCCTATATTTTAAAATGAAGGTAATCAATCTCAAATACCTAGGTTTTTTGCTTGTGAACCCTAAAAGATCAAATCACCAGTATGAGAAAATTAATAAAATGCTTAAAAAATCATATTAAATACATGCATAATCCTACATATGCTAATTTTAATCATGTGTTTTCATATTTCTCTAGAAATATTATGCCAAACAAGGTTTCTTATCTAAAATCAAAGTTATAACAAAACATATATAAAATAAGTGATCCAAATATTATACCAAAGGCTACTAAGAGACCAAGTGAAATCTTAAGAGAAATGATTAAAAAACAAGTGATAAAATTAACTTATATACATCACATACACAGATACAAATACTAATGTGCATATCATATAATGCATGGGAATCATACATATCATTATTTTGTATTGAAGAACAAAATAAAAAGTCACAAACATAGTGGTGATCCTATCATTATTACATAAATTAAGAAACCACTCACATTCTAAGTGATTTTCTTAAAGCACAACTATAAAAACAACAAATATGGGTACCAAAGGATAATTTAGAATAAAAACACTTAAAAATACAATAATTAGAGAAATAAAATATCAAAAAGGCACAATTAGATCAAGAAAAGATTCAAAAGGCCAAGGTAGGGAAAACAATGTTACAAAAAGATAAGGTTGAAAATGCCAAATTACAAAAAGATCAATATGAGAAGGCATAATTACAAAAAAAATTGTTACTAAAAGAGCAATGGGAACATCAAGTGTTCAAAACAATATTTTTAAATAAAAAGGTCACAAAGTAAGATACACTTGACAAACTTAAAGTTTTGAATGTGGGTACAAATGGGAAACTACAAGCCATTCCTCATGTTAAAACTCTTCTACTGATATAGAGTGTAAATAGTCTTTAAATGAATAGTTCATCAAACCATATTCTAATCCACTCAATAAGTTACCACATAATCTATTTATATCTACATGACTTGGTACATATCAATTGAATCCATTACCAACAGTTATGAAACCAACCAAAAATTCAAGCAAAGTAAACCATATAACTTAAGATGTCAATAAGGTATTTACATTTGATGTACACATAGATAAAAAAATGGCATACCAAAAAAAACACCAAAAAAATATGTTATAGTTCCTTATTCATATAAGAAAATCAAAATGGTATATAAAATGTTTAGGATAATATTGTTTAACCCTAAACTATATGTAAGAATCCTAACTTGATATTAATAGATTTAAGAATATAGAAATGACAATGCACATGGGTGATAATTAGATTTACAATAGTCCAATTAAAATTTAAACTCATATATAAATATATACTTAATTTATTATGCCAAATATATAAAGTACAACTAAGCTATGCATATAAATGACAAATAAGTAATATACTTAACTAATTTTGATGCTAACATAGTGCTAGATCTATAACAAGTAGAAAGTAGAGTGAAATGAGATTATATAATAGTCATCAGATTTTGGATCTAACACTTTTGGATATCTAGACACTAACATTAGCCTTGGATGGTTACATTGACACTATTGTCTAGGTTTGACATAAGTGTCCTATATATAATACCTATTGGAAAAGGATGCAACCATCTGGATGCTTCTAGGTTTTTCTTCATCTTTGCTCTTGTGAATTTATATCTAGGTCATGGATTATTGATCCTCAAGAATTTTTAAAACCTTATTTATTCATCTTCATGGCGACCTTAAAGAGAAATGGGTTAGTGTTAACATAATGTAAATTTGACCCTAAATATCCCTATATTAGTGAGCACTACCTACATATCCAATACTTTGAAGAGGGCCTCAAACTAATTTTGTTATCCTCTATGTGTTAGATTGTGTGTGAATAATGAAATATGTAAAAAATAAGTACAATAATGACCTAATGTTTAACTTAGAAAATCAATCTCTTGGGATGCTATTTTACTACTTCAAACTGGTATATGTGATGTACCTATGTCTAGTATGGAAACAAGTAAGTTTTTTTCAAATGGATGCTTAGTAGAGTATTTTTGATAAGTTATCTAGGTTTCTTTGGTATTTTCTAGGGGTTTCCATTTTTTTAGGTGAGGCATGAATGAGGTTTGGTATTGTATTTATATCAATCCCTTTGGATAAGTAACTCGCATTAAATAACTTAGGCCAATCATTGGGATACATTTGATTTTCAAAATAGATGAATGTAGGGCACTGGACACTTACATTAGTTCAAAAAACTAACTTTAATGTTATTGTCTATACCAAATGTTAGTGTCCATAGAATAGGAAAGTAGGTACATGATTAAACCTTATAGAGGTGGAAGATAAGTAAATTTTAATAATTTTGGGAAAGATAGAAGTCCTAGGTAATCAACATAATACTAGTCAAAATAAGAGATATAGGCCAAGGGGCAAAAGATAGAGTATATGTAAGACTTAAAAAAGTGGGAAAAGGTCTAGAACTAAGAGGAATAATCAAGGTCTGAGTTTTCCAAGTGTAGAAGACTAAAGTACTATATAATATACATTCCCCACCTTTAATCTAGTAATGAAATTTATAGTTTAAAATAAATTAATGCATACATGGGTGTGTATAACACACCTTGTGTTTATGTGTGTCCAACTTGAGTGATTTGGTATTGATTGACTTGTAATCAAGATAATGTTATAGTATATAATCAATACATACAATCTAGAATTTAAAATACTTGAAATTTATTTAAATTTGAAGAGCAAGGTTTAAGGGTACCCTTATGTGTAAATGTAACCACCTTGCTTACTATAAAGTTTATTTGAAAAATATGTATCATTTTAAGGCTCTAAAATTGATATTAGAAAAAATAAAAATCCTGAAAGTGCATATATCCAAGGAGATAGAAAGATAAATAAATAGATAGATGGATGGATGGATATATACATAGAGAGAGAGAGAGAGAGAGAGAGAGAGAGAGAGAGAGAGAGAGAGAGAGAGAGAGAGAGAGAGAGAGAGAGAGAGAGAGAGAGAGAGAGAGAGAGAGAGAGAGAGAGAGGCCTATGCTCCCAACCTTTAGAGAAAATATGAGTTACCACTTGGTAGTTGAGATTATCTCCACCATGTAACCAAATTATACTTGTACCCTAGTGAGATTAGATGATACAATCATGTTCAACCTAAAAACTTAGCAAGATTGAGTTATTTAATCACCTCAGCTGCACCAATTATTATCTCATTAAAGTTCATAAAATTCCAAATAAGGTATCAATATGTAAAAGAGTTTTTGAATATGAAAATTATTTGGATTTTTAAATATTAGGCATAAATTACATAACATATGCACCTTAGATATGCCTCATTATGAAATTATGTGTAAATGGTACCAATTATAAAATTATACCAAAACTGTGAATTTGAATCATATAAACATGTGTTTTGTCTAATTTGGAAAATTGTTTAAATGTGGATAACATGCTTCCAAAGCATGCCCCCACTATACATGGAGAAATATGAAAACTGATATAAGTAATAATGTGTAGAACATGTTTCTAAAACATATCCCCACTATAATTTGGAGATGTTTAATACTACATAAGTGTGGAGAACATGCTTCTAAAGCATGCCCCCATTGAGTCTAAAAACTATGAATGTGTGGAAGCCATGCCCCCACTGAATCTAAAAACTATGCCAAGTGTGGAGAATATGCCTCTATGACATGCCCATTTTGAGGTGAGGGAAAGATAATAACTAGTAGTTACTTCACCTCAAAAAGATAAGACAACTATATAATTTTTGAATGGAATAATATAGCATATAGAAGGAACATGCCTAGGTAGATATAATATTGAAGCACATATAATAATGTGATCACATCAAGGCCTATAAGGGTTATGCCAAGTTCTATTATCATTAGGATCATATATGTAAATGATATTAAAATATAATGTCAAAATTGTCTTGAATAAATGGTTTGACACTTTGAGTATTTGTGTATGAAAATCTAACCACACCATAGGTTGGAACATATTTCTTAGAAATGGATGTTTCATGTTTTTTTATCATTGGCAACCCATCAGATATAAACTAGAAAAACATTGTATGTCTTCTCTTTCTAATTATAAAAGGATACATTTTGGTCATTCTGTAACATAATGATTTGGGATTGTTATTTAAAAATATCTTGTGTTGGATCATTCTTTGGGATATTTGGTATGCCTTTCAGAGAATTTGGAACATTGTAAACTTGCATATCATGTGAAGGCTCATCCACCTTTAATGATATATTATTTTAATCTTGATGTGTATTTGATAAAGGTTTTTAATTTTTTTTAGAAGATATTTTGGTACCCATGTTTGTTCATTTGACATCTTTTCTTTGGGATAATTTATCTTTTGTATCTTTCTTTTCAATGCAAAACAAAAATTAGTATGGTGACTATGCATTCTATGATATGCACAATAATATTTGTATTTTCATATAGGATACATAGGAGGTAATTTAATCACATTATTTATAAACATATCCATTAGAATCTCACTTGACCTCTTGGTAGGATTTTGTTCACTTATAGAATCATTATCATTAGGTGACTTTGGTTTTGGTTTACAATATTGATTCATAGTAAACACATAATTGGTATGCAAATATGCAAACACATGGTTTATAGTAGCATATTGTGGATTCTTCATGTATGAAATATAATTTTTTTAACTCTTTTGTTAAATTATTCATACTAGTAATTTTATCTCTTAGGGATTCATAAGCACAAACCCTAGGTACCTCAAAATGAACATGCATACATGTACCATCAAGGGATGTGGTAAGGGTTTTATATTTACTTTCTTTTCACATAATAGGATTATCTACCTTACCCTTTGAAGGGGTGATAGCATGAACCTAGTTATAGGGATGATAGATATCTCCATTCTTAGGTTTAGGAGAAGTAAGGTTAGTTTTATCCATTTTAAGTGTCCTAAAAAATGATATTAGAATATGATAAGCAAGAGAAATAAATGCTAAGGAGTAATCAATAATTACAATAAAGATCTAAAATTTTTAGATTGTTGGATGAATTATTGAAAATATGAGATAGATTTTTATATAAAAATAATAAATGACATAAACCCAAAAAATAGGGAAATAAAAGTACATGTAAGACTTGTAGATCTAAATTTACTAAAAATAGTAAATTTCTAAATTTGACGAAGTCATACAATATTTTGGTAATTAAAATACCATCAAGGGATGTGGTAAGGGTTCAATGGTTACCTTATTTTCACATAATAGGGTGATCCACCTTACCCTTTGAAGGGGTGATAGTATGAATCTAGTTATATGGATGATAGATATCTCCCTTCTTAGGTTTATGAGAATTAAGGTTAGTTTTATCCATTTGAAACATCCTAAAAATTGATATTAGAATAAGATAAGCAAGATAAATAAATGCCAAGGAGTAATCAATAATTACAATAAAGATCCAAAATTTTTAGACTATTGGATGATTTAAAAAAAATATGAGATAGGTTTTTATGTAAAAATAATAAATGACAAAATATAAAAATAGGGAAATAAAAGTACATGTAAGACTTGTAGATCTAAATTTACTAAAAATAGTAAATTTTTAAATTTGACAAATTCATACAATATTTTGGTAAATAAAAAGAGGTTTTTGTGTATGTCAACATAATAATGAAAACCTATAAGGAATTTTGTATTTGATTTATTATGAATCATAAATATGGAAAACAATATGAGAGGTTTTCATAGTTAAAACTTTAAAATATTCAAAATAAAGAACTGATAATTGTAATAAATCAGGAAGTTTTTTTTAGATATATGAGAGAGCTTTTTGAATAAAATCTAATTTTTTAAGAAACCAATAGATTAATTTTAACATAACTACACCATTCACCATTTCCAATATTTATTAAAAATAGTAAATTACAATAATTGAAATATATGTACCACATTTTGGCAAACTAAAAGAGGTTGTTGTATGTAAAAATATGAGTAGAAAATACCCCAAAGGAATTTTAAATTAGATCTATTTAGAGGCTGAAATGAAACAATCAAGGAAGAATTTAATTTAAATCATATGCACACAAATCCCTTGTGACTAGTGGAGGGTAATAACCCAGGGTGTATTTTTAGATCTAAAAATCCATCACAACAAGTTGAAATACTAATAGGCCTAGAATCCCTAGATCAATTTTTTTTCCATTCACATTTATTAATTTCAACAAATGTTTAACCCTAAATTAGATGTAAGAATCCTAAATTATGTTAATAGGGTTAAAAATATAGAAATAACAATGCATAAGGGTGATAATTAGATCTACTACATGTCAATTAAATGTTAAATTTAGATATAAATATACATTGAATTTATTATGTTGAGTATAGGATAAATATAGATAATACAACTAAACTATGAATGTAAATGACAAATAAGTAATATACTTTGTTGGTTGTGATGTTAACACAGTGCTAGATCTAAAACATATAAAAATTAGGGTAAAAGAATATTCTAGAATAGTTTTTAGATTATAGATCTGACACTTCTAGGGATCTAGACATTAACAATAACCTGGGATGGTTACATCAACACTACTATCTAGGTTTGACATAAGTGTGATGTACATAATACCTACTAGAAAATGATGTAACCACATGGATTCTTATATATTTTACTTTTCCTTTAATCTAGTGTATTTAGATTGGGTCATGAACTATCATTCCTCATGAATTTGCAAAACCCTAATTTTTCATCTTTATGGTGACTTTGGGAAAAAATGGGTTAGTGGGCATATGGTATCGAGATGACCCAAAAGACCCCTTTGTTAGTGAGTGATTCTTACATAGCTAACGCTCTCAAGAGGGCCTCAGACTAATGTATTTATCCTGTACATGTCAAGTACAATAGTGATCTAGCTTGTAACTTGGAAAATTGGGCCTTTGAGATATTTTAGTACATTAGACTTGTAGATGTACTATACCTATGAATAGCATGGAAATAGGGAAGCTTTTTTAAATTGAATTCTTGATAGAGTGCTTTTGATAATTTACCTTAGTCTCTTTGGTCTTTTCTAGGTTTTCCTAAGTTGTTAGGTGAGGTATGAATGAGGGTTTATTTGTATTTATATCAATCTATTTGGATAAGTTACTCACATTAAAGCACTTAGGCCAACCATTGGGATATATTTAATTTTCAAAATAGATGACTTTAGGGCACTAGACAATTGCATTAGGTTAAGACACTAATGTTGATGCTAGTGTGTATTCAAGATGTTAGTGTTTAGGAAAAAGAAAGTAGGTACATGCTCAAAAATTGTAGAGGTGTAAGATAATATATTTTAAGCATTCTGGGAAAGATATACGGATTTAGGCATCAACATAGGACTAGTCAGACTAAGGGATATAGTTCAATGGGCACACGATAGAGCAGATGTGAGACTGTGAAAGTGGGAAAAGATGTAAAACTGAGAAGAATAACTAAGGTCTAAGTTTTCCAAGTGTATAAGAATGAGGTGATAGATAATATATAAATATCATCTACACAACCTAACAAGTTATATTATTACATATATGATTATGATCCTAATGATAATATAAATTTATATGATCCTAATAATATTGATTATGCAAAACATGACTATAATACACATGATATAAAGCCTTCATAAAAACATATCCTTGATGAGTACATTCAATCTTGGTAAAATTTTTATTTATACATGTCTTCTTTGTAAAACATTTTCACATATTTCAAAAATGCCAATAAAATAAAATAAAATAAAAAAATCCAAAAATCCAAAAGTATTTTTGGCATCTACATATTCCATTAGATCCATGGCATCTATGTGTTAGTTCCATGTTGATGGATAACATATCAGTTACTTATGCATACACGTGTTTCAAACTCCTAATTGAGTGTGATACACACATACACAAATACATGATCTATGAAATTTTGGATGTTGGGATTTATTTCTACTCACATAACTAGGATGTTTGGGGTATCCACCTCTATGATCATGATACATACAAGTTAAATCATTAAATAGTTACTTTACATTATCATGTTTGAGCTTATATATGCACTTACACATGCCTTTATCCATGATTCTATCTTTCTTAGTGTACTTGATATAATATGTAATTGACATCTTTTACTAACACATTTGATCCATGAGCTACTATGATATGTTTATGCTGATTTCTTATGTTTTCATTTATGTATTTCCTTAGTGTCTTGCCTTTCTATTGTTTTATTTGTAGAGAATTTGAATGTGCTCCATTTTTTGTGGCCCTCATGACTTTGTTTACCTATTTGACATTGAATATGTCATTGCTTGTTGTATAAATATTTGAATATGTCATTCTTTTCTTTGTGGACATTTGACTAAGTCATGGACATTTAATTGTGGAAAATCTGAATATGCCCCTTATTTACAATCTTCATAGACCATTTTATTTGGATTTGAATTTGAGTGCCCTTTCTTGTGTTTTTTATTTCTTATTAAAATTATACTCTTACTATCTATATGTTTCCATGATTTTTATCATGCATCTTAGGCCTTAATGTGATCACATTATATGCAATCAATGATACATTTACTTGGATATGTTTCTTCTATATGCTATATGGTCCATTCACAGTTATATGGCTATCTTATCCCTTTGAGGTGAGGTAACTACTAATTTATATTCTTATCTCACATCAAAGGTGGGGGGATTATTAGTGGGAACACGTCATAAAGGCATTGTTTTCACACATTCATAGTCTTAGATTCAGTGGGGGAATGCTTTGGAAGAATGTTCTCTATACTTAATATTTAACATCTCCATATTATAATGGGGACATGTTTTGGAAATATGATCTCTACATTATAACTTATATCATATTTTAGTTTTATATTATAGAGGAGGCATGCTTTGGAAGCATGCTCTCTACACTTACACATTTTCAAATTAACCAAATTGCATATTTATATGATTTAAATATACATTAGTGGTAGAAATCTATAATTGGTACCATTGTTATACAAAAATTTCATAAAAAGACATATCTAAGGTGAATATGTTATACAATGTGTGCCTAATATTATAAAATCAAATTGATTTTAGATTCATAACACTTTCAAGGACCATCACCACCCACTAGGTTATACTTTTATGGACTATATTGAGCCAATCTACTAAAATAGATGGTTCATTTTTTGGTATGGTTGAGGTGATTAAATCACTCAATCCTTCTAATTTTGTAGGTTGGACTTGATTGTATCATCTAGTCTCACCAGTTTGATAGTATGAGTTGACTTGGTTCACTCACATTCACAAAATTAGAAGTATGATTGGGTTACATGGTTGAGCTAGTCTCAACTACTAGGTGGCAATCCAACTTTTTCATAAGGTTGGGGGCATGGGCCATCCTCTCTCTCTCTCTCTCTCTCTCTCTCTCTCTCTCTCTCTCTCTCTCTCTCTCTCTCTCTCTCTCTCTCTCTCCTTAGATATATGAACTTTATAGGTTTATATCTTTACTAATATCAATTTTAATGATTCATATTTCAAATGAAAATGCCAAAAAGTAAGATGGTTACATTGATACATAAGTTTACTCCTAAACCTTGATCTATTTAAATTTAAATCATTTTAATATTTTAAATTTCAGATTATATGCATTGATTATATTAATGTAACATGCTCTTGGTTGTAGGTCAATCACCAGTCTATCACTCAAGTTGGACTCAAGCAAAGGCAAGGTGCATTATACACACCCATGTATGAATTCATTTCCTTCAAACTAGAAATTTCATTATTATATTAAAGGGAGGAAAATGTAGATGATATTCATGAACTATATATGACCTTAGTATTTTACACTTAGAAAACATAGACCTTGGTTATTCCTCTCAATTCTAGACTTCTACTTTTTCAAGTCTTGCATCTATGTTTTTATTCCCCTTAGCCCATATATTAATTTGACTAGTCTTAAGCTGATGACCTAGGTCTTCTCTCTTTCCTAAATTGCTTAAAAATTATGTATCTTCCACCTCTACAAGTTTTGAATATGTACCTACTTTTCTACTTCCTATACACTTGCATCCCAGTCAGACACCTATGTTGATGCAAGTGTCCTTACCTGATGGAAGTGTCAAGTTACCTAAATTCATATAATTTATAAATGAAACATATATTAATGGTTAACCTAAGTGATATTATGTGATATATTATCCAAAAGGATTGGTATATATATAATATCAACTTTCTTTCATTTCTCACCTTTCACAAACTAAGGCAACTTATCAAAAAAATTCTATCAAGAATTCAAGTGAGAAAAGCTTCACTATTTTTTTTATTTATGTATAAGTCATAGGGATAACACATAAATAAGTCTAAAGTACTAAAGGAGTAGCTCAAGATCTATATTTTTCAAGTTAGTAACTTATCAAAAATATTCTATCAAGCATTCAAGTGAGCAAAGATTTCCTATTTTCTTTTATTTATGTATAATTCATAGGGACAACACATATATAAGTCTAAAGTACTAAAAGAGTAGCCCAAGATCTATATTTTTCAAGTTAAAAGTTAGGCCATTATTTTAATTTCTTATCACATATTACATGATTCACACATAACCCAACACATATGGGAGAACTACATAAATTTGAGGCCCTCTTCAAAGTATTGGCTATGTAGGTAGTAATCATTGATAGAGGGGTGTTTGGGAAAGATTAACACCATGTGCTCAATAACCCATTTTTACCACAAGCACTATGAAGATGAATAACTAGGGTTTTGATCATTTGACAAGGAATAATAGTCCACAACCCAAATTTGAATGCACTAGAGTGAAGGTGATGATGAACCCAAAATCATTTGGTGGTTGCATTTAGTAATTTTTATATACTAAACACCTGTGTCCAATCTATACATTAGCATTGATGTTTTTTAAGGTTGAAATAAATGTTTTCTACTATAGAGGCACTTAATAAAAAATTTGGTGACTATTCTAGAACATTCTTCTAGTTTGCTTCCTGCATGTTCTAGATCTAGATTTGCATTAACATTAGAAATAACTACGTATCTTGTTTTCATTATCATTTCAATATCTATAATATTTATACTTTTCATTTTTATCATATCTCAACATAATGAATTCAATATATTCTCTTTCTAAGTTTTATAATTAATTGGCCTGTTATAGATTTGTTTATCACCCTTGTGCTAATTCATTTATATATTCTTAATCCTATCTCCCATATTAAGATCCACATCCAATTTAAGGTTAAACAAAAGGTCAATATTAGAGTTATGAAATCAAAATAAACATTTAATTTCCAAGATCACATCATGGGAAAATAATATTCCACATACAAAGAATCCATAATATGTTTGTATTAATCATATGTTTGCATCTTCATCTAGTAATGTTATACCTAACAATAAGCCACAACAAAATATATCTATAAATAGTGATTCAATAAGTGAACCAAAGTTTAATAAGACCTCAAGTGAAATTATAATATAAATGCTTCAAAATAATGTGATCCAATTACCTCCTATACATAATTTGAGAAGATAAAAATATAATTGTGAATATCATATAATACATGGATATCATGGAGATTATTTCTTGGATTTTAAGAAAAAAAGACAAAATATAATTTATAGTGGTGATCCTATCATTGATACCTCATTTAACCAACTCACTCACCTTATTAGTGTATATCCTAAAGTACAAGTGTAAAAAGAATAATTATGGGAACTGAAAGATAATTTAGAACAAAAAAAATTGCAAATGAAAAAATAGAAAAATAAAATATTCAAGAGAAAAACTAGAGCAATAAATTCTATAAAAATATCAAGATGAGAAATCAAAATTATAAAATACACAAGATGAAAATAAAATTTTACAAAAAGCAATATATTGCAAAGACACTATTAAAAAAAGGGAAATTGTCAAATCAAACTCAAGGCAAACAACCAATAATGATTAAACTTTGATTTCTAAAAATGATGTAAAAAAGCAAGATATACTTGAAAAAACTAAATTTTCAAAAGTGGTTACAAAGTATACACTTTCTAATTATGCTATAAACACTTATGGCACATTTCATATATAAAATGTTACTCATTTAAAATTAATCATAGATTGTTGTGCTCATATTAAGATCATTGGATAGCTTGTGAATTTTCAAACATTCTAAAAATTCTCAAAAATAAAAAAATCCCTAAAATAAAACATGTAATTAAATAAAAAATACAAAAACACTTAGAATTTACATCTTTACTAGCTTTGGCATATGTTGTTTACTTTATGTTAGTAGATAACATATCATTTCATAATTATACAAACATATGTTTCATGGGTACTTGAGTGTAATATAGGCATACACTAGATCTATGATACATAATCCTACAGATGTTGGACCTTTCCTCTACCACATGAAACACTACGCTAGTGGAATTTGCTTCTATTAATCGTGATTGCTACATGTCACATTATTTTATGATAAATTTGCATTTTCATGTTGAGATTATATACTGACACTTACACATGTATATATTCATGCTTACATATTACATGATGTGATATATATCTTATGCTACATGACATTTTGATAACACATATATGCAGGGACTAGTATGATATGCTTATTCTAGTTGCTTATATTTCACCTTTTCATATTATCACATGGCTTACTTGAGTGTACTTATTGTTTCCTATATTATTTGGAATGTGGAACATTTGAACATGTTCCTTATTTTCTGACCCTCATGCAAGTGAATTTTATATCTTTGGTATGGATACATTTAAACATCTCCTCCCTTTAAGTGTGTAACATTTGAACATGCCCCTTATTTTGAGATCTCCTTAAATACCTTTTGCATGACATTGAGTGATATTGTCTGTGTGCATGACTATTTTATAATCTTGTGTTTGTTACTCCTAGATGTTTCCATGATCCATATAATACATCTTAGGGATTGTTATGTTTGGATACTATGAGATTAATTGATACATCTACTTAGACATAATACCATTATATGTTTATTTACTACATGTTTATAGGATAAGATAAGGTGATTATGGTTATCTTATCCTTTTGAGATAAGGTGACTATCACATTATATATATATATATATATATATATATATATATATATATATATATATATATATATATATATATATATATATATATATATATAACATGTTTATCTTATCCTTTTGAGATAAGGTGACTATCACATTACTTCCCCTCACCTAAAAAGGGGGTTCATATTAGCGGGGTCATGTTATAGAGACATGAGTTCATATACACATATAGTTGGTGATATTGGCATAATTTGATACAATTTACATGATTTAGACATATAATCATGTCATAAAATTATGCATTTGGCATTAATTTTACATATTTAAGACATTATTTCAGATTTATGATAGATATTATACATAATATATAGAGTATAGGTTACATTTTAATAGATAGTTTAGTTTGAGACACATAAGAGGTACATATGCCATGAAAATGAACCAAATGATTGATAAATATTCACATTATATACACATTTATTCACTAACCATACAAAGATGCATTGATTGTGATTTTATCTACCTATAGTAAGATCCATAGAGTAGTGGAATTGACATTCAATGCAATTGATGGGCTTGGAACTAATTATAATTTATAGGTTAAAATGGTTATACCATTTGACCTGGGTGAGATTGGATAGATTGGCTAGATCATGTATACACTTGAGTTGTGTGATTGAGATTTAATGATATTGATGGCCTTAATACAACTAAAATTTGCATAAAATTGGGGGAATAATCACACATAAATTATCCTCTTCACATCTCCAAGGTTGAATTGTGAACATCTTTTTTCAATGTTTTAGAAAATAAGCATCATTACCAAACCAAACTACCAAGGGGAAACATAGTTACATCGATACACAATTGTACTCCTTCCTTGATCTCTTTTATTTCAAGTATTTCAATTATTTAATTTTAGATTACATGAACCAATTATAATATAACATTCTCTTAGTTTCAGGTAATACACAAACAACAAATGGGGATCAAATCAAAGCAAGGTGTGTTGTACACACCATAATATACATTTATTTATTTTAGCCTAGTAATTGAATCCTTATGCATTAATAGATTAAGGGGGAAAATGTAGATGATAACTATATATGTTATATAATAAAATAGTTTTTTACACTTGAAAATATCACTCATGGCTCAACCCTTTATTTCATTAGATTTTCTACTACTGAAAGGTACATGTTTTCCTTTTCACTATGACTAAATGCTTATCCTATAGTCTGACATTACCCAAATCACTTGTACCCATAGTGTGCTTAAAAATTGATTAATATCCTAATCTGGCAATTAAAAATATTTATTAACTTCCTATTCTCCTAGAAATTACCATCTATATTAGGACACTAACATTAATGCTAGTGTTCTAGGTCTGATGCTAGTGCCTACATCTTACAAATAATAAAACATGTAAGTATTTTGACATGTATGGGTAAGCATATCATATTATTTTAACCTTCTAGTGAGATACTTTCAAAATATTTTGAATAAATACAAGTAAAATACCATTTATTATCATCAATTATGAATCAAACACACATCTATCTTATACTAAGCATATTCACCTCTCAAGATTGGAAAACTACCCTATTCTTCCCTATTTCCAAAACAATCATAGGAGGAGTATTCTTACATGCTTGAAGCATTAAAATAGAAAACCATAAGAAATATTTGTAAATTTAAAATTTAGATCACTACATGCACTCACATATAACATATTGCATAATTTTTCACACATAAGTTCACATAAGAGGTAGAACTACATTAGTTTGAGGCCCTCTTTAGAGTATTGGCTATGTAAGTAGTGCTCAGATAGATTGAATTTTTTCAAGTCCACTAACCCATGTTTTGTAAGGTGACATGCCCTAACTAGAGTACCTAAGGTTTTAGGCTACATACATATATCTATAACCTATACATATGATTCAAATTAATAGTTTTCAAGGTGATAGTGAACCCTAATAAGTATAGATGGAATTTATAGAAAATAACATGTACTTCATTAGAAACAAAATCATCAAAACTAGGACAAAAGCATTGATGTTAGTGTCTAGATTTGGATGGTAGTATCCAAGTGACCAATGAGCTAATATTCAAAATTTGATGAATCCTTGCAGAAGATCATCCTACCTTCTTCTAAACCTACATTTCCCATATTTAATTTTGCATCAATGAATAAGATAAGTTATATATCTTCTTCATGTTTTAGCATTCAAATTACTATTTGACATTGTACTTTCTATATTTAGCATATTTGCATAATTCAATACTGTATTAATATTATGAATCTAAAAATATTTAATTGGCCTGATTTTAGAGTAGTCTAATCCTTAGTTGATTAGGTTTTCTCCCCATAACTCTTTTTAAAAATGGTTAAACAAATACTTAAATTAACTAACTCTAAATCAACATTGTGACAATGATCATGACTAACAACTAGAGAGTTAGATATGTATATAATATAAGATTTAGAATACCAAATATTTGTCATTAATGATTTAATAAAATTCACTTAGTATTAAAATGAATCATAACAATAATAAGATTATGCCATTTACAAATCATTAAAATGAAGATACAATTAAAATATCTTAACATCCCTCATTAGTATGTGGATGATGCATCTAATTTTGTATTTTATTGAACCTACATTCCATGATGGTCTACTTCACTACAATGTGCATGCACCATTACATTCCCATCAAAAATATTTTCTAATGGTTCCATTTTTTGTAATTTTTCCAAAACCTCTATTTCTTTTGCTTTTAAATCATCAATTTTTAAACTTAAAAATTCTAATTAAAACACACATTTGTTAGTATCAATGGTTGAATCCTTTAAAAATTTCAACATATATGTTATCACTATTTCCCTTTCTTGGTTTTGTTATTTCAAATTTTCTATATTTTGGTTCTTTTCTATAAAAGATCTTTCCAATCTATTTTTTGGTCTTATTCTCTAAGTAGTTCATCCATACATGCCATTGAGTCATTAATATTCAATTTTGGGTCTAAAAATATTTTTTATAGTACATAATACTTATTTTCACAGACCTTGATATATACAATATCATTAGATATATAATTTAAAATTTATTCCAACTCAGTTATTTTTTGTTGCAGCTCAGTCTGTGTATTGTCTAGTCTAGCTTCTAACCTTTGACATAAATTTCCTTTTGTTCTAGACAATTCTTGAGAGAATAATTTTATTTTTTTTGTGATTGAAATTTGATAGTATTTTATTCTAATTAAATCATTTTTTATTTAATTTTTCCTATCATAGTATCTTTTTCTTCTATAAATTTAATAATAGATAAGTTCTCTGAGTCTTCCAACAACTTATTCACCCTTGGATCACTCAATATGCTCACTTTTACTTCAATATTTTTGATTGACCCTTCCCTCTTTTTTATTTTTTCATGATCTATTAAAATATATATGATATAGGGTTGTAGTATCTCCTCATATCCACCATTTTTCTATTCCCCCATAATTCATTTTATGCCTCAAATAAAGTATCTGGCATTATTTAGTTTTTGATTTTATTTAATAGTACCTAGTACTAGAAGAACATTTGTAAAAAAATATACCATGATGTTTGTTTTGAAAAATATATATTCTTACCATATCAATAGTATCACATGATGGAGAGTGTAGATTCACACTAAAATAACCTTGATCTAGTGTTACTCCCTTTGCTTCCTCCTTGGTATCAAACACCTCATAAAGTACTTAGGTGAATTGATATTTCCTAACCATCTTAAAATTCATGTATGAATTGTCCTTATCATTTTATATCTTTGTATATTCAATAATTTTGTTTACATATAATGTAATAGTTACTCTTCTTCCTATTTCTTACCATCTACAGAGCCTTCATTTCCAAAGGGGATGTAGTTTTCTACAAACTAGTGCACCTCATTTTCATTGGCATCCATAAACATTATGCAAAATTCATATAAAGTATCCATAATTAACACATCCTTAATATATTTAAAACTATTAATTAGTTCCCTACCATCTTCTTCTTTTCTGATTACATGTAACTCTCTTTTCCTTTTCCCTGCACTTATTTCATTCATCAACTACACTACTTTGACATTTTCCTCCACTTGATTATTATTCTCCTTACCTCTTCCCATTGATTAAATTATCTACTCAATAAAGGATATGGTATCATAAAAATATGTTAGGTGTTTACTTGATAACTCATTTTTCACATTTATCTTCTTGTGAGAAGGTAGATTAATATGTAAACTAATTTAGACTTATACCATACAATGTAAATTTTGCAATTTTGTATTGACCAGTCAAAAAATATTTATTTATGTGTGATTTATATTAAGTACACTACATACCTAATAGAATGTATCAAAAAAACATGTATTCACCTATATACATATATTATTCACCCATAAGTGAATACATTTTGTTATTTGATACATTCTAGTAGGTATGTATAGTGTAATTAAGTGAAATCATATACTTATGTATTATCCTACTACTAAATACTATAAGTATTAGATGGTAGGTGAATACATTATATGATCTGATAATTATGTATTATCCTAATCACAACATGTAGTCACCGACTGACTAATAGTATAAACATTATATGGTAGACAAACACATGCCATCAAATACTTGAGTATTAGTATGTAGGTGAGCACATAAGTAATTTTATATTTTTAAATAATCCTCATGTGTGTTTAAGCTATAAATTAATAATACGACTCATGTGTGGCTAATTCATAATTGATAATCAATTAATGATACTACCATCTTTTAGTGGTATGGAAAAAACACTTCAACATAGTAGGCAACAATCATTGTTAAGGAATAAATAATAAGGAAAGAAGGTACCATAGCCATTATCAAATTGAAGGAAAATATTGTAGAAATTATTACAAAGCTATTAAAATCATAATGTTGAAATAATGCCACAAAAAAGGTCTAGAGGTGGTTCTAGGTAATAAAATAAGTAAAGGAAGTTAGTCTAAGCTGAGGAATAAAATGTGAAAATCCCACTAGACATGCCAATTTTTGTCATTACCCATTGGGAGATTAAGAAGATATAAATATCATGGAAATGGAAATATTTTTATATGCTTCAAATTTATGATTAAATTTAAAAGGAATGGAAGAAGTATTCTACACTTTTAGATATTACTACTATTGGGGTTGCCTAATTGATAAATATGTTGGTCTACATCCTTGACAATCATCAACTAAAGTTGATGTTGGATAATTAATTGACATATCATGTCATAGTAAATTATGAAGGTATTAACTTGGAACATACCCATGAGTTATTTACTAAGGTATTTGGATTACCCAATAATGGAAATGAGGTTGTGTAGCCTCATGTGAGTCCCAATACTACGGATAATTTTAGAAATTTTTTGGTTGTTTACCTAATGAAATAAGTAAGGATAAAGAGTATAGTATTTAATGTTTAAAAGGTAAGACTATCAAATAAATTTATGAATTTGTACTTTATAGATTATTTATGACTAAAATGAATTAAAAAATTTCCATGTAGATGTTTATGTTATTGGAATTATGAAAGGGGAAATTAAAACTAGGAATCATATGTGTGTAAGATATTCATTAAAATATTACATAAAATTTATCACCAGGGGCATAATATTTATACTTATTTTATTTATGAAATGGTATTAAAATATTTAAGTCAATATTAATTGATGGAGAGAGATGACACTATAACACCTTCAATGTTTAGGCTAAATGAGAATGTTGGTATGATTAAAAATGAATAGTTGAAGATGTTTTTGATGTAAGGAGTGTGAGAAGAGTTAATAATAATATTTCTATCAATATATTGGATGAAGGTGAAATTTCACCCTTGGATAAACCATTGATATGGCATAGGAAAAATATTTTTTTGAAAATAAATAGAAATGTAGTTTTTGAAGATGTTTCTTTAGGTAATGAAGATGAGGATATTTAAAAGGATAAATAAGAAAATATATGTTATCCCTTTGATGATGAAATAGATATAGAGTTTTCCACACATTTAGTAGGTTTCTTGTTAAAAGTTGAGGCTAAAAAATATGAGTGGTGATGAAAATACTTGTTAAGAATTTTTTAGATGATTTGGGTGGATTTTAATTTTTTGATTCACCAAAATATTTAATGTTCCTATGTAAATAATTCACATAAAGTAAAGACAATATTATTTATGAAAAATAGTTTTATCTATATTTAGTGAACCTATAGGGAAGTAACACATTGTTAATTCAGGGATTATTGAATAACATGATTTAAAGGAAATAAACCCTCATGTAATTGAAAATAGATAATTAATTATGTATTAGCATTTAATTATGAATATCGATGCTGGATGTAACTCATATTTATTAGAACCTATGCAGAACAAATGGTGAACAATGCTCTGAGGTTGAAATGTGTCATTCATGATCTAAACATTGATCATGTGAAATGAACAAATTTTAAAAAATTTAGTTTATTTTATCCACCTTGCTTGTGATGAGAGTTCTAAAAAAAATAAATCTTTAAAAGATAAATGTGAGGGATCCATCATATACCAACACATGTTTATTATTCTTGCTTTATGGTGGAGTGATCACATCATGTCCACAAGGAAAACATTGAATGACTCAATCATGTCTATCCAAATTTTTTACATGGAAGCTATGCTATATAATAAGTATTATAATTTTATTATTTATAACCTTAAAATTTTTGAGAAATAAAAAAAGAGTTGAAGTAATTAAATGAAGAGTTGGAGATAAATAATATTGATTTGAGAAAAAAGCACTGAAAAAGAAGTTTGCATATCAGTCTAATTTGATAGAAAGAACTACTTTCAATGTGACATATTACAAGGGTTTGAATTTAAAGTTGTTAAAATTAGTTAAAAATTTCAAAAATATACTATAAGTATAAGAACAAACCATGAAAAAATGGAAGAACTTGAATGGTTGAGGGGAAACCATAATGTTGATGCTAGTATATTTGATCTTGCACCAATTAATGTGCATATGGATAATTTAATAAAATTTTAAAATTAAAAAGTGGAAATTTTGGATGCTACTTAATTTTATATTATGTCTGATTCACATGGTTCTCATTATGTTAGTTCAAATACCAAGCATCAGGACACATCTAGATAAAACTAGTAGGATCAAGAAAATTCATAATTGGCTTTGGTCAACAAGAGTTAAATGAAACATGAGTTGAGAAGGGAGTATAAATATATGATATGATGTAAATTAATGAGAAGACACACTAGGATACATGTTATGTTTTAAACTGATGATGTTATGATGTCACTTATTTACATTACATTTTTATTTTATGAGATTGATACTTATTGAATTATGATGTTTCCAAGGTTTATGTGATGTAATTGATGAGGGTTTATGCTATGTTTCATTTGATTAGAGTGATAATTACTTATTAAATTATGATGTACCTAGCTAGGATTTATGTTATGTTTCATTTGATGAAAGTTCTACTTAACTATTAACTTATGATGTCCCTGACCAGGGTTTATATGATGTACCTTTCCAAGGTTTATGCTATGCTTCATTTGATGAAAGTGTTACTTATTTGTTAACTTATGATGTACTTAGATAGGGTTTATGTGATGTACCTATCTATGGTTTATGTTTTGTTTCATTTGATTAAAGTGCTATATTACTTATCAACTTGAGATATACTTGGCTATGCTTTATGTTATGTTTCATTTGATGAAAGTGCTATTTATTAGTTATTAATTTTTTCTTTTTAGTTGTTAAAGGATTAATATTCCTCATAATTTTACATGATACTCCATTATTTTATGATGTTTGGTTTTTAATAGTATTGTATTATGTGATTTTTATTATTAAAGGAACTGCATGTTATGTAGTTTATTAATGCATTGCATTTATTTATTATGGTTATTTTTAAGTATGTTATTGAGTGATGCATAAGTTACATACCTAATTATTATTAATTATCTTTAGTCCTAATTTATACTAAAATAAATAGTTACATAATACATTTCAGTCCTGTAATGTAGTCATTACAATGAAACATTCATTTTTTGCATCCAAATATATTCATTAACATGAACTATGCATTTTCAAATTTAAATGTTTGTATCATACAAACATAGTCATAAATAGTAATTAATTATCAATCAAAATACAACATAAAATGATTCCATGTCACCATTAAAAATATAATTATTTATCCCCAACCTGGGATGTATATTTTGTCTTTGTTGTTTTTATTTTTTTACTATGTAGAGACTCATTTATTTAATGTACATGTAGAAACTATTTATTAATTATATAACACCTCAGTATTGTAAACTTGGAAAATACATATCATGGATGCACCTTCATCTTATAAACCTTTCTCATTGTAAAAAATCTCACATATAATATCTCTATGTGCATAATTAATTATCTCTTATTCTGACCTATGTTATTCTAATGACTCAAACCTTATATCTTGCTTGGAATGATGTAAATATACTTATCTTCCATATCCACAAGATCTACACTTGCACCTATTTTCTAATTATTGATACACTTGTATCCTAGTTAGACACTTGCATCGACATATGTGCCCTACCCCAATGTAAGTGTCCAATGCTCTAAGTCATCCAATTTAAAAATGAAACTTATTCATATGGTTAGCCTAAGTGATTTAATGTGAGATATTATCCAAAGGATTGGTATAAATATAAAATCAACACTCATTCATTCCTCACCTATAAAATATCTAAATAAACCAAGGCTACTTACCAAAAAACATTACATCAAGCACCCAAGTGAGAAAATATTCCATATTTTATCTTATTTCCATATTAGTCATAGAGACAACACATATATAAGTATAAAGTACTAAAATAGTAGCCTAAGAGCTATATTTTTAAAGTTACAAGATAGGTCATTGTTGTAATTTTTTTATCACACATTTCATGATTCACACATAATACAACACATAGGGGAGAATTACATAAGTATGAGGTCCTATTTAGAATATTATATATGTAGAAAATGCTCACTAACATAGGGGTATTTGGGATAACTTGTCACCATGTGACCACCTACCATTTTTTCCCTTAACCAATATGAAGATAAAGAATTAAGGTTTCGTTATTTGATAAGGAGCAATAGTTCATGAATAATTTATGAATACACCAAAGTGAAGGTGACACAACCCATAAGCATCTAGGTGGTCTCATCTAGTTTTAGTAGGTATTCTATATTAGACACATGTATCCAAGTTAGATAATATTATCGATGCAATCATCTCAGGTTGATGTAAGTGTCTATGAGTATAGAGGCATAATTTATAATATCATGTGACTATTAAAGAATCTAGATTCACTCCACTTGCCTATTCTAGATCAAGATATATATTAGCATCAGAACCAAATAAGTATCTTGTTTTCATTGTTATTTCAATAACTAGCATAGTTATACTTTTTATCTTTAGAATCTTAGATTAATAAATTCATTATATGTTCTATATGAGTTTCTCAAATAATTGGCCTACTTGAGAGATAATATACCATCCTTGTGCCCTAGGCTATCTCTACCCATTTAATTCCATATTCCCCCTTAATCTAGATTTTAGGTATAAATAATGACTTCATTTCCCTACTCTTTGAAACATGTACTTATTCAGTTCCTATCATTGATGTTGGACTACTATTTTTCTTAATTACATTCCTTATTGAGTATCATTGGTATAAAAAACAAATATGACTCCCTTAGTGTCTTTTTTTTGACAAATATCCCTCATCTCATTTTGTGAAGATGATGAAAATGTGGCTAATTAATGGATATTTACAATAAATAATAATAAAATTAATCAAAATATTACTTTAAATAATAAAAATAATTATTAGCTTACTAATCAATTAAACATTTTAGAGAATTAATATCTTTTGATGTTTTTTATCCTCATTTATTTTCTACTTATTTAAAAAATGGCATGTTTCAAGATGGGCCTCTTCACCAATTTTTATTATGGGCTTTGTTATTTGAAGATAGTTAATTTTGATGGTGTACTCAATGCTTTCTTATCATATTTTTAAAATGAGTTAAAGACCTGTTTCACTGCTTTAGTTTCAACACTAGGGAAATGGGATGCCAACTCCATTACCCTAGTCAATGTAGTTTTTATTGGGTTCTTCTTATATTCAAACCTAAGTTTATTTTTAATGTTTTAAGGCAAGATGTTTAGTTTCACCATCATTTTAAACATACCTTTTAATCTAATGACTAGTTTGAATAATTGATCTTTGATTTCATTAACTAGACACATTTTATCATGTTCAAATGTGTTTCTATACTCTAGAGGCGTGCCTCTTCCTCAAAAAAAGTTGGTATTTTTTTTATCTCCTATGTTTATGCTTTATAAGATCATTCATTAATCAAACCAATGTAAATGGATGAATTGAATTTGTCATATGTAAGGCATGGGATCCATGAACACACATATAATGTACCATCTCCTCTCATAGACAAAAATAACACAACCAAAGTAACTCAGTGGATAGTTCTCCAATCCTATGAATGAATACTCAATTTAGTTTATTGTGGTTTACAATATATAAGTAACCATAAACCCAAAAACTAATAATTTACATACCTTTCCTCATATTTAATTACTATGGTATCATATCCTCTAGATGGTTATAGATGTAGCATGTGGAGGTTTATATAACTTTGCCTTTGATTACCTAGTTAAAAACAACAGGAAGAAAATTACCAAATGAAGTTAGTAATTGACATGAAAACAACATTCCTAACAAAATTACATAAATTTTAAAAACCTTTAAAGTGATTTTATGCTGAATAAGAATCCTATAAAAAATTAAATCATTTGATTGTCCATAGTTACTATCCTTGTAGTATCAAACTTTATAATGTTACAATTTCCCCATCCTACATGAAATCCCCATTTTTTATATTTTATCTCTAATCATTAAAAAATTATCTTTGTCATGCTTCTTTGATGTATGTTGATTGTAGTAATCTTGTGCTATCTTTTGGACTTTGTGAAGCATATTTGAAACACTTCAAACTCAAACATGATAAGTAAAATAAAAAATTTTGGCCATCATCTTAGGAGTAAGATGTAAATGATAGTTTAAAGTAAATAATTCAATGCCAAGTCATATATATATATATATATATATATATATATATATATATATATATATAATGTAAAATTAAATGAATAATGTGACATGAAATGCACATTTTTGTGATTTATTATATTAACATTATAGTTATTTATAATTATTAATTTATATCCAACTAATGATGGGTTAAAATATTTAATACACTGGTTAAACCAATTTTCCCATTATTTACTTGGATCTAAATCAGGTCTCAGTTCTTACTAGTCATGTAATGCATTATGAATAAAATAAGATAAAATAATGACAATAGTTAATAAGGTAAAAGCTATTTTAAAAAAGTAGGTATTTAAGAACTTTATTTGATCAAGTTTGGTGTCATTGAGTACAAATTGGGAATAGTGTGAAAAGTATCACCATAGTTTATAACATTCTTATTTTTAACCATATGAATTTATTTATTTAGGACTCTAAACTATGGACATAATTTATTTTCCATAACTACTTTATTATTGCATACTAGAATTTTCATGGCAATGTAATCATGGAACTCATATAATTTCATGTTGACAACCCTATCATCAAGCATCTTAATACCATTTTGGTAGAGTAAACAAAATTAATGAATTATATTATTTATATCTTTAGGATCAACTACATGGGATAAAACATGTTTATAATATTCCTTAACATCAAATTTTATCAGGCTTATATAAGACATTAGACCATTATCTTGTATTATCTCAAGTAATATCTCACACACCTAGCCACCTCTCTCATAATAGACATGAAAGTAAATATCAAGTTTGAAATCAAATCCATCAACTCTTGATCTAGTTATTTTATTATATTAATCAATCATAAATGATGCATATGCATTTATGTACTTGAATTTGACACCCATTATAACACCATCTATTTAATCTCATACCATATTCATTTCCTCAGATTATTTAGCCCATAACTTCATCTCCTTACAAACTAAGGTTGCATTAGCCCCATGAAGAACTCTATGAGTGTCGATAAATTTTTAATACATAAAGGTGTTATGGGACATGATTGATTAAAAGAAATGATGTTAAGTTAAGAGGATTATATTCAATTCATATCTCATCCATAATAATTGATCAAAGTTTTTCCATTAATCTATCAAAGTGCACAATCATATATTCCATTATAGAGCTTTCATCATAAGTATTACTTATATATATATCCCATTATACCAATAATGTCATTTCCATCCACATCATCAAGGAATTTCCTAGGAAATTATGACCCTACCTCTATACATAAGTATTTTCCCTTGGTCATTTGATGATAATACCATTTTGAACCTTTCTTTAGGTTCATAAATCCTTTCATTGATCATCCATTTTATGACATACATTTCTCTTTTTCATCTTTTTCAATTGTTTCAACTAAATTTTTATCATCACATGTGACATTGGATTGACTGCCTTCAATTTGAACTAAGGCTAAATAATTTGATTAATCATATTTTACCAATTAACACAGTGTGTAATATGAATTTTTTAATCTAAATGCACATCAATTATGTCTTTGTTGACATACCATGTAAATAAATTTCATGCCCAACTTGCTTGAGATAAATACCCATGTTTTTAGTTTGATGACCTATCATGTTTTATGGAGTTTAATGACTTACCGTGAATGGAGTTTGATGGCATACCATGTTGAATAAAGTTTGATGTCTTGCCATGAAGGAATTCTGATGTACTACCATGAAAGGAGCTTGATATCTTGTCATGAAGGGAGTTTGATGGCCTACCATGTTGATGAGTGGAGTTTGATGCCCTGCCATCATGAAGGGAGTCTTATAGATTTCCATGTTGAATGGATTTTTATTGAATTAACATGAATTTTATTTAAGTGTTTCTAATAATTAGGTTGTTAATAAACACTACCAACCATTATATTAGAATTTTTTAATGATAATGGAGTTCTAAAATTATTAGCCAAGTTATTTTAATAAAAAATGTTTTCTTGTTTATGGGAAACATGAGCACCATAGGCAATAACAATTTTTCCTTGAGGTTGAGTGTATTCTAATTTAATATTGATTTTTGTAAATATGGGAAGATGATCAAATTTGGCCCTATGTATTCCTCTTCTTTATAGAGGAATGTGTGATGCCTTTTAGTTTTTATAATCTTACATTATAGAGAAACTAAAGAAAATATATTACACCCAACTGTAAGAGAATTTAAATAAAAAAATATATGAATGGAAAGGTAATTAAAATGGATAAACATAAAATAATAATATGCTTGTATTATTTGACATGCTGACATAAATGAAAATGATCTTATATTAGCCAAAATGAAGACATATAAATAGTTTCATTGGTGTGTTTTTATATTAGACAATAAATGAACACAAATGTTAGTGTTATTATGGTATCCATTTAGATAACATAAATAAAAGTGTACTTATATTAAACTACCAATAAACATAACTCAGAGTGTGCTTGTATTTGATTACTGACAAACATAAACCATAATGAGTTTGCATTAGCTGAATGGATAATATAAATGATAACATTTTTTCTATAAAACTCACAATTATAAAATAAAATATGTAAGATAAAATATTTGGTAAGAGGGTTTTTCAAATTTTACCAGTAGAGATCTACTAGTTTTATGAAGTGAGAGATCATACACAAGCTGAAAAGTGAGGATTTAGAGTGATCTACTAATTATGTTAAGTGGCTAGTGAACACTAAAGAAAACCTAAATGGAATGAAGATGATTATATAGTGCATCAAACAACATATATGTAATTTAGCCACCATATGTTAAAATTGGTTTCAAGAGGATAGTTTCATGTATGCATCATGTAATAATCATGGAAGTATCATTTGTGTATCAAGTAAATATCATGTTAGTATTGGGTAAGTACTAGGTTAATATTGAGTGAGTATCATCAGTGTATATCTAAAATATTGAAACATGTGCCAAATTCCAATTCCATTTTTAGTTTGACAAGTGATTTCCAAGTGTTTATTATGATATACAAAATTGACTCTTTTATAATAAGATATATGATTTTGAAGAAAAACTTTAATTTTTTTAATTATTAAACTCAACCTTAAACCACCTCAAACCCAATATTAGATGGAAACTTTAATATTTTTTGATTGAGTGAGGTTATTTAATATGGAAAATGTTTTAAGATAATAAAATTTAATGAAATAAAAGCCGTTAACCAATAAAAAATCAATATTTTACAAATAATGTTCACAATAGGAGGGGTATTACTCTCAGATTGTTTGTTATGTATACCATGAAACACATGTTCATAGAAAAAACTAGATATATAATATACTATATATGATAAGTCATAAATAAATCAAATAAACAAGCAATACATGCAATCCATAGGTCTTATTTTTTTATTTTTTAATATTTTTATTTTTTAATTTTTTTAAATTTTTAACTATGTTTTAATTTTTTTAAATTTTATACACATATATGTAGTCAAGTAAATCCAAGAGGAAAGGTTTGTGAAGAATACAATAATTTAATGGATATAAACAGTTCATTTCATGCGTGAATAAATAGTGTAAATAAATTTTAATAACATAACAATGTGGAGGAAGTGAAGGTAATTAATAAACACCCACTCTATATGTGAATCATAAAATTATAGCTCACTATAATATGTGGGAGGTTTATGAGGAATAAATGTATATTATAATATAATATGTATCCTTAATTTTATGTGATCATGTAAGTGCAATGTAGGCCATAAAAATTATGGATAATCAATATGTAGAAATGAGAAAACAATATTCTATGAAAGAATATACATTAGGGTGAGGCTAATATAAAGTATATATCATTGTAGGATAGATGTCATAGATGTCTATACTAGGGTAAACAATGAAAATACAATAATAATGATGAATACATAAGCATATGTACACATGTGTGTCAACATATAAGAATAGAGGGGATGAACAATCAAGTAAACATAGAGAAGTTAGCTAAAATAAATTAAGTTATAGATAACCAATGATCCCATCGATATCATAGCCATACATATTACATATATCACATATGTCATAGTCACCAAGTGTATTATTATAATCATACACTACTTTAGAATCAACATCCCAATCACTTACTATAAGATGTGTATAATAAACTATGCCATATTTTTGAATTCTCTCTTTTACCTTTTATCAATTGGCATGCACACATTATGCCCTTAAATTTTATAGTGTTTAATGAGATGAATTTACATGAAAAATTATTCTGGAAAACTATGTGTGATAAATGGATATTCTTCACACACTTTATTATGTGGAGTGACCTGATGTAGCTCATCAATAAATGAATCCTATTGATTCAAATTTTTAATTAAGCTATTAAGCATACTTGCATATGTATTATAAACCCTTGTTAGGTGGTTTTTTAATATACTAAATATATTGAACATATATAAATATGACTACCATTAATATCACAATTACATCTCATAATACACAAATATGGATACCAAAGTAAGGTAAATAAAGTATAAATTGAAGAATTGATAAAATAAAAAGTGCTTCACAAAAAGGAGTAAGAATATAATGGACCTCAAGATATTACTATTCAACAAATGCCAATATATATATATATATATATATATATATATAAAGATATTACTAGATATATATATAGGCATTTGGTGAGTAGTAATATCTTTATATATATATATATATATATATATATATATATATATATATATATATATATATATATATATATATAAAGATATTACTACTCACCAAATGCCTATATATATATCTAGTAATATCTTTATACATATATATATATATATTGGCATTTGTTGAATAGTAATATCTTGAGGTCCATTATATTCTTACTCCTTTTTATGAAGAACTTTTTATTTTATCAATTCTTCAATTTATACTTTATTTACCTTACTTTGGTATCCATATTTGTGTATTATGAGATGTAATTGTGATATTAATGGTAGTCATATTTATATATGTTCAATATATTTAGTATATTAAAAAACCACCTTGGAATTCAAATAAAACTATCATATTAATTTTATCCAATTTTGATTCCATTTGTCTTAACCATTATTTTTCAAGTATTGCACTTAATTGTGTATGAGTAGCCTTGACATAGAATAATGTCTCCATCGTATTAGGCCCAATGATACTAGTATATTAATATTCCATATCAAATCATAATTATTTATTATATGTTGTATCTTACATTCATCATATATTTAATATTTGATAAAACCAATTCTACATGTATTATATTGTGCCTTATCATTAATACTAATAACTATTCTATGTTCAACTTCTATAAATGATCGAATAACTATTGGTTCCTTTTTATATATTCCCTAGGATACATAAATATTATCACATTGTGAAATAGAAAGAGATGAAAAACTCAACATTTTATTTGTATTGGTATATTTTCCAAATTTAATTATACCTCTAACTAGAATATGTCTAATTTTATTTTGTAATGCATAAAAAATATTCTTTGTGCCTATTGATATGATGATAGTTACAAAATCAACATGCCCAAACTCAGTAAACATAATATATGGGATTATGGTGATTAGGAGATAACATGATTAAATTATTATCTAGCCGTGTTCTCAAAATAACACTTGGTAGATCCTTGAAATTGTCAAATTGGATTGGTTGATTTAATTTTGAAGGAATATTATGAACTATCTTATTTAGAGCTTGCTTAATTAGGGAAAAATAAATTTTAGGATATGAAGTTGTTGAATTAGTATAAGTAATTTTTTTTATAGGAAAAAACACATGCATATACATTTTTATCCTTAAATTACTTAGATTTTAAAGTCAAAGCAGTAACTTACTTTTGAAGATCATTAATTATATGTATCATAAACATGATATGACTAGTAGGTATGGTTGTGGTTTGGGAAAATTAATTCATGAACTTCATATCACTATATATATTATACATAGGTGTAAAATATTCATCACAAATTGTTTTATCATTGTATTTATTAAAACCATTATTGCATTCAATAGTGACATCATTTCATAATTTATAATTATCAATACATTTATTTTCTAAAGAAGTAACATTAAATTATTTTTTAAGAGAAAAATCAACTATAATTTATAAATGATAAGAAATAACATTACATTAAAATTTATTTACATCATATTATATTTGAAAATAAGTAATATGATCACATTCTTTTTCAATAGAAGTGATAACATCGTGTTGTATATTACTAGGAATAACAAGGGTTTAAGAAATAATAGTGCAAGGTATAACATAATTTGATTTAGCATGTAAATATTCTATCCATTATTGTAATGTATATTTATTCTTAATTTTGACCCTAACACGAGGTGTATTAATTAATTCCATGTTAATTTTTTCATGCTCTAAAGTATGACTAGCTAAAGAATGTATAGAGGGAGAAGGAGAACTAACTTGCATTTTAAGTGTATTATATTATTATTCCTCTTTATCATTACTATAGAAATATAAGTCAATAAAATTAAAATATTTAAAATTATCGTTATCATAACTATCATATTCATTTCCTTCACCTAAACATGCATATTTTTCATACATAAGTATTTTTACTAGGCACACAAGTATGATAATCTACAACTTAATTTGTCCATTCATTATCATAGTTATAGGGCATGACATGAGTAGATGATAAGGGATACATAAAATTAGACATATTAGGGGTTTTAAGATTCATATTCATGGAAAAGTTACCAAATACTAAGATGGTAAAGAATATAAACATAAAAACTACTCCTAATATGATAAAAAACCATAGGAATCTAAGGTTTTGAAGAATGGGGACCCTAGGAAAATAGGTCACTTATGAAGGGGAAATCAAAAAACATATTTGTCAATCATATATAGATAAAAATTCTAAAATCCTAGTGATAGAAAGAAGAAACCATAAGAGAACTCAGGGTGTGATATGTTTTGGACAAAGGAATATGATTGCCAATATGTTTTATCCATTTTTGGTTTAAGTGCACTTAATAAGATGAAAAGATGGAAAATTCAGTTTGATTAAGATGTATAATAAATAAATACTCATCAGTGTAACTAGTAGAATAATGAAAATTTACATTTATATAAAACACTAGAGGAATGATTTACTTAGCTTGTTTATGGTATGTGTAGGTCTATGAGAGGGTATAATTATAATCAAGAACATAGAATAGGTCTATGAATGCTTAGATTTGGAAATAGATTGTCCATGTGAGCCTAGACAAGTCTATGCTTCCTATATGCATGCATAATGTGTCACCATATTCTAGGTTGTATAATTACCCTAAATTATTTTTTATGATTTGTGACATTTATGATTGATTCACTTATGCTATTAAGGGATAAAAGTGTGTGAAATTGTCATTGATCCCACACAAATGTATTTGTTATCTTTATCCTTAATTAAAACCATAGTTTTACACTACAGAAAATGGGTGAAATGGAAGGGTTGAGCTGACCTTAGCCACCTCCCTATGGTAATAAATTTCCTATGTATACAATACTCTGAAGGGGGAAGTAAAATGAAACATAATTCTCCCACATAATTGAGTGTGTGCAATCTAATATAATACTAGCATAAAATAAAATATTAATGGCTTTCAACACTTGAAAACTTATGATTTGACCTTGTATATGTATTAATACTTATCTAAAGGCTTTATCCTTTGATGGGTTAAATATTTTAGAGCTTTAGGATAATTCCTCTCAATGTGCATAGCAATTTCCAATGATATATTAATAAGTTATAGATTCTAATAGGTTTAGGATTGATATTTTTGTATAACTAGGATTGGTATATTTATATAACTAACTAATTGGGTAATTTACCTTGAAATGAAATGTGAAATATATAAGTTGAACCAAATGAATAATTTTAATTGGAGAAAATAACCATTAAAGGAAGCTCTGATAGTTTGCACCAAGTGGATAGGGCTGTAGTGGTGGAACTATCTAAGGAAGTGTGAATATTTGTATATATTAGGAGCATTGATCTAAGATAAAGAGTTAATCTAAGCATGATGTTAAGCTATTAAAGTAGATAATAGGGAAATATTATGTAGTAGGAATGTTTATTTGGGAAGGTCAATCCATATATGGATGAGTGGCTAATTAAGAATGTGAAAATGAGTCGTGTATGTGTGATTAAGTTAAATATGTTAAATATTGGTAAAATATTAAAAATTTCAATTGTCTAATAACAAATATGAATATGGGTAATTAGTCAAAAGAAAAAATAAATGGGTATAGCCTATGCTTATGACCATGATTTTGAATAAGATGAGGATACAAATTATACTTCCACCACTGATGATGAAATTATTATAGTAGTTATGAATTGGAGGAGGTTACAATTGGTAGAATAAAGGAGAAAAAGTGACAGTCCAGGGTACCAAAGATCATTGAAAAAAATAATAGGGCATATTATTTGATAAAGATAATTATAAGAGATATATCAATGTATATTTATCCTACCAAATCTAAGAGTAAGGAAATGGAAATAAAATAAACTAATGAGTATATTACTAATACGTTTTCATTAGAATTCTCCCCAATGGTTCCTTCTCTTCATATTAATCCATCTCTTCTTATTCCATTTTTTTGTGCATCTTCTCAATCACATTTGGTAAGCATGAATATGAAAAGGATTTTTGAATATATGGAAATATTTTAGGACCCTTTAGATAGGAATGACTCTATGCAAGAGTGCTTTGGTACTCATGAAATAAAACAACTTAAGATCATATAATTATTTGGTTAGGATGATTTAGATGATGAAAAAATTGAGTAATAAGTAATAATACTAGAGGATAATGAATTTATAAATAGGAAATAATTTAATGTGGGTAAAGTTATCTATTTTGGTGAAACTTCAAAAGGAAAGTATTGGTATAATATTCCATGGGTGATGATGAAACCAACTCAATAATATCTTATTACCAGACACAAGCCAAAAAAGATATAATTTGTGATAGTAATGAGGGTATTACCCTTGATCAAGTTATAAAAATTCTAAAGAAAAGTAACTACATGTTACTACTTGTATGGGATCTCCTACATATGTTATGGTGTTTGATGAAATTATGCAAAGGTAGGAAGATTAAAACATTCTTGGAGATAATCAAGATTATACCAGTATCACCAAGATATTTCATGGGTATAAATTTGACATTAAGAATATAACCTATAAAAAATAAGCATATATGATATTAATGGTACCTTACATATAATTACTTTATCTTATTTAATATTTAGTGGTCTAAACAAGATAAAACTTAAGACTAATTCATATTTTATAACATATATCTAAATTTTAAAAAATGAATGTAACTAGTAGAGTATGATTGATTTATTTCACTTGATATAAATATAAATGACAAAGAGGATAGGATAATTAGTATGCTTGAGTTATTTTACAATATGTGATAATGTGTAATTATAAAAATCATCTTTGAATCAATCAGATAAGGAAGTAACTATGAGAACCCATTGGGATTGATTCAATAATTCTTATATGCCCAAGGTAACTATAACATATGATATATATATATATATATATATATATATATATATGAAGTGAAAATATGTTCCATCATAGATAATTATGCCTATATGTAGATAGGTGCTCTATGCAACTTCGTAGGCTTAATCCCATGCATAGATTTAGATTCATATTCCTTCACCTTGAGACTCTAGATCCACTTTCAACACTACTTTCACATATAAAAAGAGGTTAGATAGGATGGGTAGAGTTGACCTCAACCACCTTCCATTTAGTGATGATAATTGATATATTAAAATAATCTATAGAAAACTAAAATTTCATGTAGTTCTCCCACCTAAATCTATGTGCATACTCAATAATGATATACTAATATGCATTGCAATCCTATGTAGCTTTCAACACTTAAAAACCTATGATTTTAACCTTGTAATAGTATTCAAACTTGGCCTTATGTATTCTCCTTTAAGGTTTTTTAGGTTTTTATGATTTAGGTTAGTGCCTCAAGGATGTGTGGATGTATTCCTTAGTGTATTAAATGATTTATAGATAAGTGAAAAATAAGAATATGTATAGGCTTGATATGTTTATATCACTAAATCTTTGGGTAATTTCCCTATGTATTGATATGAAAAACATGTGGGCTGCCCCAAATGAAAGTTTTAAATTTGTGATAATAGCCACTAGATAATGCACATATGAGAAAGGCCAAGGTAGATGACTCTAGTAACTAGATCCATTTGATTGTGGCCAAAGATGCATAGGAAAAAATATAATGATATATAGAATAGTGATAGTCTACTTAGGATAATGAACTTTTTAATCACAAAGTATGGAGATATTATATATAGATGACAATAAATCAAGAAGGTTGGGCCCATAAGTAGGTAAATGTCTAATAAAGAGTGTGAGAAAGAGTTAATTATGTATGCATAATTCATTTATGCTAAGGGTTATTCACAACTATGTTTTTCAAGTGACTAATAAAAAAATTGTGTTTAAATTTCCCCCATTTTAGTATACCATTGAAAATTTTAGATTTAAAGGATAGAGTGAGAATATTATCACCTATAACCATGGTGGGTATCTTTAGGTACATCCTAAGTATTAAGTTTAATCCATGTAAAACCTATAATGAAACATGTAGAAATTAGTGTCCACTTATGATATAAAATTTGAAGTAATAATTAAAAATATTTTCAATTGAAAAATTTAATAACAAATACACCTATAAGTATTTGAACCAAGCTACCATTTATTATCATGGGAGAATGGCATGATTATGATCTAAGGAGATGCTAGTGTTGAAAAAATGTGTTTGGAAAAATATGACCCATCCCTAATTATATATGGATAAGTACATATAAGTTAAGTCATGTATAACCTCAACCACACTAATCATTATAATTTTTTAAGATCAGGACTCAAAATGGGTTCCAATAAATTTGAGTAAATCTAAGTAAAGTATGAGTATGCTAAAGTATACCTATGTAAGTATGATTAATTTAGAATCATTAGTTAAATAATTTTTTTATTCAATATGAGTATGTTTTATTATGGTGGAATAAGTATTAATAATTATATTGACATAATATGTCACTCAATATGAGTAAACCTATGCAATCCTGAGTAATATTGAGTAACAAAGTGACATAATTTATCACTCAATCTGATAACTTATGCACTACAAGGCATATAAAATGTGTCATAATATCATAATATATATGAAATATAAAAAATATTCCTATATAATGTCCCCAAATTATTTGAATATACCCCCAATATTTATCAATCCTATCCCAATCCATGCCAATTTGTAATAGTCTACATCAATCTATGCCAAACTAAATTAATTGAACCCAAATTATAAATTATTTAGCTATGAAGGCTTGGGTATATAATAAAATCCTAATATATATTCCCCCATTTCATGTGAATGTTGTATCATTAAAATTAATTTTCTCAAAATAAAAATGTTAAGCATCATGTTACTTATAAAAACATGTAAGCATGTGCTAACATGATTAGATTATGTCATCATAGAAAGACTAGATTATTTTGAGCATATATGAAACATGTATCTTAAATAATACAAGTTTTATGTTTAATATAAATAGAAATTAGAAACATAGTAATAATCATCATAGTCATGATCATATAGGCTATGAGTAATAACCATGAAAAATATGCATGATATGTATCAAAACATTACACATAATTAGAATAATGTGTAATATGAATCATGGCATCATAAGCTCACCAATCAATCCTAGTTGTATCCACACAAATTCACATAATATCATAGCCATGACACACAAAATAAATCACAAAAACATGCAATATAACACACAATGTCACACAAAGTAAGAAAACACATAGCAAGAGTCAGACATAAATGGATTCACACAATGAAAACTAATTGTCACATAGAGTAAGAGTCACAAAATGAACACCAATTGTCTCATAGAGTGAAAGTCACATAATGAAAACCAATATCCACATATATTAAGAGTCACACAATGTTATACATAACCAATGATCCCATCATGTAACATGAAAACATCAATCTTGCATAGAACAAACAAAGCTAGTATACATAATCAAATCAGTCATTATCACACATAGTAAAATATAATATCTGCTAAATATAACACTCTAAGTAGTATAAATAATATAAATTCATGTGAAATAAATTCAAGTAGATTAATATTATCAATGGAATGGTCATATAAATATGTAACATGTGTAAAATGTACCAAGATGCCCCTATTATAAGCATGCCCCTAATGTAGGAAAGGTATCCTCTAGGTGTAGGAATGTCCTGCATATGAATGACCATGTCATATATAACTTATATATCCTATATATCACTCATGTATACCATGAAATTCATATGCATTTAAAAAATGGATATATAATCTACCATGTATTTGATAAACTATAAAAAAATCATGTAAAGTAGCAATACATGTCATTCATAGGTCTTGATTTTTGATTTTATTAGATTTTTTTGAAGACTTCAATTTTGAATTATATTCATGTTGTATAATGATCCCATCAATGGGATGATTATATGTAGGTCCTAAGTCATTCATGACAAATGTTACCCATTATAGGTGTCATGCCCAAAACTTGACACAACAAAAACACACATAAAATTAAACCATTTTTTTAGAAATGTGAAACACACATCTTAAACAGTTGCATTGCCCATTGGATTAGCCAAAAATATGGAACAAGAAACACAATACATCTATAATCCTAAGTGGTTTTATTTAGCCTTATCCTTGGTAAAATTATTAAATAATATTAATATATTATTTATTAACATGAGGTGGAAACTTTGTGAAAATAAAAAATAAAGTTATAATTATTTAATGAGTTACCAAAATTTAATTAAATGACTTTATCAAGATGGATGGACCCATTATTTTTAAAAAAATAACCTCCCTTGGTATTTCACTATAAATAGGGTTTTATCGATATTATGAAATCATTTGAATGTAAAATTATTTTTTCATATTAAATCTATGAGTTTTTGTGAAGGCCATTCTGTGAAGAAGTGAGAAGGCAAAATAATTTGTATTGAGGTTATTATTATTTCTCAATTATATGAATAATAATTATGAGTTTTTTTTACCTCTATTGGAGGTTTTCCCACCTAATATTTATGTCATAATATTCAATTTATCTGTGTCTCATATGCTTTGCTATTCATTTACACTTCTAGATCCCATCTTATGTATTATTACATATATGTATACACGAATTATTTTATGGTATGAAAGCTAGGGTAGGATCCCCAATCACCTATAATGTGTCTTAAGGGGGTGTTGGAAATAAGCCACATGTGGACCAATGATGGGCTGGCCATAGAGTGGTCAATAGCTCAGTTGGTAGAGCACTCCAACAGTAAATGGAAGGTCCTAGGTTTGCATCCTATTTGGTCCATATGAGTTGTAGTTCAACATGTGGTATTAGAGTTTGTGGAGTGTAGAAGCTTGGAAAAAAAATCATATTGAATTAATATAAATATTTTATATATTAATTTATTCAAATAGTTTATATTCAAAGTCTGAGATGTCATTGGCTTGGTATGGTTTTGGAGAGGAAGAATTTTTTTTGACTTTAGAAGGAAGCTATATCTAGTGAATTAAGAATCCTAAATTCAAAACAAACTAATTAAAAACTCATTCAAAACAAACAATAGTTTTTTATTCCTTCTTTCCTCCATATGGCATAAGTGTACGGCCCATGCCTGGTGAAGAAATTCAAAAATTAATTTTTTCAATCATTTTCAAGCTCAGTGATTGCTAAATAGTAATATTATGCATATCTAAGAAGGTTAAGATATTTTTAGACCCTAAGAAGCCTTTCTTAAGAATATGTATTTTTTTTCTATATTTGAGGTGCCATTATGTAATCTGAGAGCTTCGAAAAATTCATTTCTTAGCCAAAATTCAATTTTTAACTTTCTTTCATCTTTACTAATAAAATTCAAGAGGATTGGCAAATTTTTGAGGTATCTAAAGGCTTATTAAATTTTATGTGATAATTTATTCACCTACAAGAGCAACATTGTGAAGCTACATGTATGTTTTTAAATTCATATATTTCTCAAAAAGTATTTAAAAAATAAATTATTTATTAATTTTTTTATTCCAAACCCTAGGTCCCACCTTGAAAAAAGAAAGAATTACTAAAAGCTTATTTTTTTAACTTATGTTATTTACATGCACATAATATATATATATATATATATATATATATATATATATATATATATATATATATATATATATTAAATAATTAGATAAAAAGGTCTAAATTTAGATTAGTGCATGTATTGTTTTGAAAAGCTTCCTAGAAGAGTTGGTGGTCAATATTTTTAATAGATCTTACAAATAAGGAGGTACCAAGTTAAAAACTTCCTAAATCATTATTTTTTGATTTGGTCAAAACATTTTTTCAAATTTAGTTTAATTTTAAATCCATATTTTGGTTCACGTGCTAAATTTTCTCACATGCTAATCCCCTGACCTGTCGTCTAGTTCTTCAACTTTTGACCTAGTAAATAATATTTTGACAAACATAGTCATGTAACCAGTTGATCTCTATATTTTTGTACATTCTATATGAATTGGAGTGGTAAATTATTTGTTTTGAATCCTCTTATTTAAGTGTTTATACCTTTTTTTAATAATAGTGTTTGAGTGGTCATTTTGAGTGCAACTCTTTTGACACCTAGATTAGTGCAACTTTAATTCAATTTTTACATTATTTGGCATCTATAGTGTGTAATTAAGTATATTTGAATGTGAAATTAACTTTATTTTGAAAAATAGTTCAAAAATTCATTTAAAAAAGGTTAATTTGTTATTTTTTAGTGTATTTTTGCGACACAACACCCTATTTTGTCTTAATCTTTCACAATTTTTTTACTTTGTCTAGAATTAAATTGAATAATTATTGTGTGTTTACACTTTTAAATTTATTTTAATATCAATTTAATTTAAAATTCACTCTAAAAGTTTTCATTTTAAACATTTGTTTACTGTACTATTTAAAGGGAAGCTATGGCTTCAACTCATTTTTCTTCAGATAAATCTCAAATACTTAATGGGAATAACTATAACATATGAAAAATTCATGTTAAATATAAATTTATGGCTTAAAATTTATGGAATGTTGTCATTGGGACTTAAAATTCCCCTTCTAGATGACATTTGACCCTTGAGCTTATAAATCCATTTCAATAGAAATTACAGGAAGCTATGTCTATTATTTTGAAAAGTGTTAAGGATGAATTCATTCTCTACATTGGTTATTAGGAGTCTATTAGTGATGCTTGTAAAATATTTGAATCCATGCACGAGGGCACTTATCTCTCAAATATTATTAATTTAATCCTAAAATTGATAACTAAACCTATGAAAGGTGAAAATAAAGTTGTTAAGTTTCTTACTAAAATTGAAAATATTAAAGCTCAATTAGATAGATGTAATTGTAATTTGATTCAAGATCAATGATTTTATTTTATCATTAAATTTAATATTCATGAAATTTTAGAAATTTCATTTCAATTTTAAATTCTAAGTATCAAACTGAATAATATCCCTAACCTTACCACCTTGTTTGCTCTCATGATTTAATAAGAACAAGTTATGACCAATTTTGATTATAAATATAATTTGACTTAGGAACTTTTCACATTAAATAATGTTTTTGATAACACTAAAAACCAAAAATCTAACCCTAATTCTGTTAAAGATAAATATGAGAATAAAAAATATGGTAATAGGAATCATAAACCTAAGTTTAATATAAATTATAATTTGTGTGGTAAATTTGGTCATAGGAGGGAAACCTATTATAAGAATAAGGATATAAATAACAATAAAACTTCTAAAAATAAAAAATGGAATAAATATAATCAAAATAAGTAGAAGAATCAAAACCCTAATTAGAATAACAATTGGGATTCAAATGTTATTGCTTTATATGCCATTTTATTTACTTCAAATGAAAATGAGGGATTTTAGATAGCGGTGCATCACACCATATGACTTGATTATCTAATATTTTATGTGATTCTAGAGATATATATTAAATAATTTACTTAGGAGACAATTCATTTTTTGAAGCAACTAAACATGGAAAAGCAATGTTTTTAAATGTTATTATAAATAGTGTTTTCTATGTACCTAAGCTTAAAGATAATTTTATATCTTGTTCTCAACTTATAAATGATAATTTAATTATAACATTACTTAGAGATAGTTGGTCCATTATAAATCAATCTAGTTCCTTGATCATTGAAGGTGTTCAAAAGAATGGCTTATATATATTTTCTCCTTCTTCTGCATGTTTTCTTTCATCGCATAGTAAGAATGAATCTCAATTATGACATGAAAGATTATGACATGTTAATTTTACAAGTTTAGATGACATGTATATAAATAATGTTTTTTTCGGAATTATTTCTATCTCCTCTCATCATGAAATTTATGAGGGTTGCTTATGTGATAAATAACATACTAACCCTTTTCATAAGAATCATGATATGAATTCCTCACATCCTTTAGAATTGATTTATAGTGATGTTGTAGGAAATCTTGAAGTTATATATATTAATAGTTATTTATATACTTTTACTTTTATTAGTTATTATATTAGAATGATCTGGTCTTTTTTATTAAAATAAATATGATGTGTTGTTTAAATTCAAGGAATTTAAAGCTAATGTTCAAAATACATCTACTTTTTTTATTAAGAGATTAAGAATTGATAATGGTGGTGAATATGTTAGTAAAGAGTTTGATTCTTTTTAAATTAATTATGGTATTTAAAGGGAATTAATAAATCCCCATTCCCCTTAGCAAAATGGTATTGTTAAAAGGAAAAACTACACCTATTGAGATGGCTAGAACAAGTTTGCATTCTGAAAATGTTCTTCCTAGTTTTTATGGGTCAAAGCCATGAATACTATTGGACATATTTTGAATAGAATCCCTAATTAATATTTTATTTTTTTCTACATCAAAAATATATGTATGGTTATAACATTTCATTTGATTTGATAAAACTATTTTGTTGTTACTTTAGAGATACTAACTATATTGATAGTGTCTCATCTACATTGTATTTGTTAGTAAAATGATTTAGTTTGACTCTTTGAAAAAGTTTATTATAATTATATTGTAATAAATATATTTGTCTTAGATGAGAAAGTAAATAAAATATATAGATATTATGTTAATTTTCAATTCTTATGAGTTAGCATGGAAATACATTATATGCATAACATCATGCTTAATTTGACCAAATGATCATGTTTAATTATTGAATTTGGTAAAAATATCATGCTCAATAAGTTTGGATCTTTTATGATTTAATGATTTTATTTGATTACTAGATCAATTTCATACTTATATACTTAGATACTCTCATTTGATTGTTTATGCTAACATTCTTATATGCTTCATTTTAAATTAAGATATGTTATGAAATGCAATGCGTAAATAGAGTTTGTATTATTATATTTTAATCATTTACTTTGCAAAAAAATTTATTCATAAATTTTTGAACTTATTTATTTTAGTCCCATATCTATTTGATTGGATTATTGTATTTCATGCTAAAATTATCCATATTTGATGTATGAGATGTTATACCTCAATATTTTGTTGAAGCATATTAAAATTACAAAGTTTTGATAAAACTCAAATGATAAAATGAGTTTTTTGATAAAAGGATATCTAATGTTTAAACTTATTATCATATTATTAGTAAATTATTATATGTGCATCACATGACAATTAGGGATGCTCATATTTTCAATATTTTAGATGTCCAATAATTAATTGCATATAATAATTTATGTTTTCATTAACTTTGTAATTGCTTGAAAGTGTATCATAAGGGTTTACAAAGTGTTTAAGAAACAATTTTCATTTTTGGATTCAAAGAATCTATTGCATGAGTTGTAGGTTGTGATCTTCCTGAGATTTTTGGTAGAATAATGACAAATCAGTGAAATGTTTCACAAAAAAATGATAATATGGTTGGTTGTTGGGAAAAACTTTGGTCTTAAAGATTACTTGTGAAAGATAAAGTAATATGAACTAAGTAGAGTGAATTATGATCAAATCCTAAGATTTAATGAATAAAATAGCATGTATATTTACAATGAAAACCAAACGAAAGTGAATTGATAAAAAAAAGAGCAAAATAAAGGGTAGGGTAGAGAAGAAAAATGTTGATATTCAATCAAGACATTATGAGAAAACTTATATTTAATCTAGACATGCACTCAAACCAATATATTACATGAAATAGCCAAGGCTCAAATTCTATCATATATCAGGCAAATATCTAAGGATAGTTGAAACAATGCAAATAAGAAACTAGATTTGATTTAAAGATTTACTCCTAAAAGTAAATATTATTAGCACATATGCAAGAAAATCAAGGAAAAGGAAATGATTCTAAGATATTTCAATCAATCTTGCATAAGCATAAATTGATAACTTTTCATTTAGGTATACATATCTAGAATCCATAAAAACCATTAAAATTTAAAAATTAGACTAGTATATTGAGGAAGAAGCCATGATGATAATCACACAAACAAATATTAAACAATCTTTGTAAAATTCCTTGCTTGTATTAATTGCTCAAAACTTACATAAAGTTTTTTTTAAAAATTCCTCTCTTTTATACAAATGACAATACCCCTTTTATAGAAGATTAAGGAGGTATGTCAGTCAGTCATATCAAATGAGAATTGCATAAGTGTCAAGAACAACTATCCTTCTATAACCTTCTAGAACTAATGACACTTTCTAAATGGACTGACCTATAATCAATGCACTTTACAAGTTGTATTAAGCTTTTAAAAAAGAATATTACTTTTCAAATGATATACATGTTTATTTAAAAAATAATATGCTTAAGTCAATAAATTTGACTTTGAGAAGTTCTTTATTGTTTTTGCTGCTTCATCTTCATTATCTTATCATGTTAATCATCAACCAGCTTGAATTTGATGATGGAATCCATGAAAATTTCTTCTTTATCAACTAGGACTTTGATATCCTTATCAAACCTATCTAAATATTCCTTGATGCTTCTAACATCTCTAATATTTTTCTCTATAGATAGGATCATGTCCAATATCCTTTTATTTTTTCCCCCTATTTTCCCTTGCCTTTTGATTTTGACCTCTTTCATGAATTGAGTAGTTCTATGATTGAACTCCTTATCAGTGATCAAGCCAATAAGACTGAGTGTAGTTGGATCTTTGATCAAGCTACCCAATATGTGTGGCATCTTACTCTCAAACTATTTGAGATCCTTAGAAAGGTCTTCCAAGATCTTGGACCATTTATAAGAGTAGTATATCTTATCAGTTATAAGAGATATGGTCAATTAGTTTGAAATGACTATGTATGACATATTTAGTTCTTTAAATTAATAAGGACCAAACAAAGCATGGTGAACAAACAGGGTACCTTGTCTGTGAACCAAGTAAACTTATGGTAGGGTTAATACAATAAGGTGAAGAATTTTATTAATATTTTAACATAAGACCAATTTTTTGGGTTTAATATAGTTAGACTAGTCCATTTGAATATGGATATGGCAATATAGATAGAGAAAATCAAAGGTTTAAATAGATGGTCTAAGATCTTGGACCATTTGTTCAAAGATCTTGGACCATTTGTTCAAACCTTTGATTTTCTCTATCTATATTACCATAGCCGTATTCAAATGGACTAGGTTAACTATCTTGAACACAAAAATTTGGTCTTATGTTAATATATTAATCAAATTCTTCTCCTTATTGTATTAATCTTACCATAAATTTACTTGGTTCATAGACAAGGTACCCTATTTGTTCACCATGCCTTATTTGGTCCTTGTTGATTTCAAAGAGTTGAATATGTCATACATAGTCATTTAAAACTAATTAACCATATCTATTATAACTAATAAGATATACTACTCTTATAAGTTCTTGTTTTATTACTTTAGCCCTTTGATAGTAGTTTGCAATTGTTCTAATTGTGCTCGAGCTAATTCTAAGACATCTTCTTCAAAGATTAGATCCTCACCTAGTTTTTGTCTTTCGTTCTAAGTCAAATTAGTCAAATTCTCTAAATTTTGGTATGTCATATCCTCACCACATTGTATGACTATTTTCTTAGTCACCCTTTATAAACCAATAGTCCTTAGGTTAAACCTAACCCCAACTAAAGATTGGGTCACCTATGGAATGGGGATCTTTACTTGTGATTGGGCTAGTGACTGGTTTGTATTAGCCAACTTCTTTTCCTCTTCTTCCTTAAAAACAATAATCCATGGTTTCAATTATTGCTACATAGGGATATTAGTAGCCTTGACCAAGGCCCATGGGTGATAAGTGGGTAACTTTTCCACTCTTGGTTCATAAATGAACCACTTAGGAATAAGAGGTCCATAAATGATGTTCTCTTCATTAAAAAAATTAACTTACTTCAAGGGAGGATTGATGGTTACTTTTGGTTTCTTAGGCTTTGAGACAATGGAAGTCTCAACTTTCCTTTTTGCAGTATGAATGGGTACCAAGTCTAAAAACTTCCTTTTATCTTGTTCAACTTATTTAACATTTTCTTATACCTCTAAATCTTACTCATACATCATAGATATAATATTTATGCATATACCATAGATTCATTGGGATCTAATTCTATCATATGTACCTCCTCTTGAGGTAACTCTTGTTCTTCTACTTTTGAAGACTCAGGAGTTGATGAACTAGAAGCTATTTCTTTCAATTTTCTCTCTTTTGGTCTATGTTCCATTTTAAATTTCAATATTGGGAGATTAGAGGATTCACCACTTATCAAATGATATTACCTGGGTCCCAACTACCATCTATCATCTCCCTTATAATCTCTAGATAATCTAGACTTAGGTATAATAATGTACTCTTTCAATCTCCTAGTTACTTCAAAGTAGGATGATGCCTTGGTGTATACAAGGTAAAATACACCAAGATCATGATCATATGGTACATTCAAGATACCTTTGATTCTTAAATGTTCTTTAACTCATCCATAAGGGTCCCATTGTCTAAGTTCATCCATTTGTAAATTTAAAGACATCTTATGTTTTGATGTAGCTTCAATGTGATCCAACTATCTGAAGGTAGTATTGCTAATTTTCATAGGGAAACTATGAAGAATTACCTTGATTTTAGTTTTATAAAGGCCATATACACCATGGAACATTTGGTAGGCCACTTGTTGCTCTGCTATCTTATCATGAACATGGACTAACAACTTAAGAGGTTAAGTTCCCTCAATTATTATGACTATATAGTTAGGGTAAAACCATATGCATCCCATTTATTCCATAGATTTATTGATTAGAGTAGTAACTTTCATCATAGGGATACCATTTATAGTGTCATTCAATTTAGGATAGATATAGTCACAAATAAATTAAATGTGATCCCTATATTTATATATGTGTAACTTAGAATAGTATTGGGAAATGGTTTGGGTGCCATTTGGAGACCATTCCCTCTAATTGGGTATCTTTTTTGTTGCACACAAAGCATCCAATAAGTAAGACATCATGAAAAACTCATTCTTCTTCTTATGCCTAATTGCATATATTTTTTTGCTCAAGGTGATGCTTATTATCTCACCTAGTGTGGGGTTGTCACTTTTTTAATGATGAAATAGACCATGGGCACCCACATTGGATCTATATATGTTGTGGTTTCACATCCATATATTTTTTTCAACATTTTCATTACCATCCTAACCCTTGGTCTAAACTAACTGCCAGGAATTTTCTTATCAAGGTTTACAACAACTTAGTTACCAAATTATAACCACATAACTAGGGCATCCATCAAATTTTTCTCTTTAGCCCATGAATTAATTGAGGTTAAGTCAATATAGTGTTTAGGGAGATTTAAACAAGATTCAAAGGTAATTGAGGAAATGTAATCAACTTTCCTCTGATTATATTCATTAATTAACACACCCTTGTATATTTTAGCTTACTTAAAAATGGGACCAAGTCAATGAAATGAAGTACCTATGGTTTTGTAGTTGCATAGTGAAGTCTAGTCATTTATATTGCTACAATGTCATCATCAAGCCTTTTTATAGAGAGAATATTTTCCTCTTCCTTGGTGATCATTGGTTGGTTTTCAACTATCTAGAACAATTTAGAATAATTATTATCCCATGTGTTCAAAGTAGTAGCTACTAACTCAGTGTCCTTAAACACTAGACCCTCTATATATGATGCCAAATATAATTCCACATATTTATTTGAAACATTATTATTTATCACCATTACTATAATCTTGATTGAATTATCTGATTGGGGATGATAATCAAACTACTTCCATTCAAATATAATGATTCTAGATATAATTCATGGTTGTCTATACACTCTAGGGATTTTGAAGGTCTATGTAGGGCTTGAATGGTGAAAGGCTAGTTTGAACAATGATATTATGTGCCTTATAATACACTCATATTACAAATTTATACCTTTTATGCATTTAGGTCCACAAGGTCTCTTAATATGATGTGTTTTGTCTATGTGAGAATGCCATGTCATGATGATCATTTATTTAACATATGACCATTATTCATTTTATACACATGTCACCATTTCATGCAATATTTAACTTAGATCAAATTCATACCATTGATCCCTTTTGGAGACTCTTAGACTTGGATTTCCTCATGTGCCATTGATCTTGATTCAAACCTTTGAGATCATGGCACTTGGTGGCTATGCAAGCTCTATATGTACCTTGAAATCAAACTTCATCATTTGAACACATTTTTGCCACATGATATCTTCTAATTTAATCTAGGTTCTTGAATTATTTACCTACTCCACACCATTGATCTCTATCTGGAAGGTTGAATGTGATTGGTTAATCTCCATCTAATTCATCATGGCTGTGACATGTGTCACTATCTCATTTGATCTGAGCCCTTTGAAAATTCTACCTTCATTCACATTGTCAATCTGTTAGATACATGATTTATTGAGAAACATAGATATACTTGATCACTTACCAAGATTATGACACTTTTCCTTTTCACATCCATTTTCATCTTCCTTGACTTGTTGACCTTTTCTCACCATTAGATCCATTACCACTTTATCAAGATCACGACACTTGTAGGTCTCATATTATTTTGCAAGATCTTTAATGGTTTTTTTCCTCACTCATTATTAAATCTCCATTACACTATTAACACATATCATCGATCAATCCTTTAGACTTATTGACTTCCATCTTTTCTCACTGATCGTTGATCTTCACTTCAAGTTCCTAAGATCTCACCACATGGCATCTTCATGTTTAATTAGTACCTATAGATATAAAATTAAAGACATAAGCTTTCGAGATATATTTATATACTTAATATAAAACTTTAGACTAAGGTCTTAGTCATGTTAATAAACACAATTAGGACTTAGGACAAAATTTTAACTAGGTTTAAGGTATAAAAATGTTCTCATGTAAACACGAATCCCATGTAAATTTGAGTCTATTTCAAAAGGGACTTAGGTTAAAAAATTTAGACTAAGGGTTTTAACACTATTTAGACATAGATTCATTTAATTGAATAATAAAGGCTTAATCAAAAGGGGTTAAATTGGCATTTAAAGCATAAAACCATGAACACTATTTATTCAAATGGAACTCCATTAAACCTATAACATGGAAACATAAAATTCAATCATTAACAATGTAAGATAAAGTCAAATAAAGATTACTTGCTAACATGCCAAATGCAAACCAGATCACTCATGATATTCAAATAATGCAATCTGATCAAGTGGGACGTTCAATTTATAGCATAAATTTGTAGAATTTGAATAAGGGTCCTCATTTTTCAAAAAGTAGGGTATGTTGAACTCAACACCATTGAAATGCATATGTCATATTTTTATGTATGTGGTTATTGTGACAATAACCATACGATTTTATCATGAATCTATTTTTTGGATGTGTTTAATTTTTGTGTAGGTGCACAACACCAATAATTTAAACATATTGAATTTTATGTGCATTTAATTTGAGAGAAAGTCCTCAATGGTAATATTAATCTATATTTTTATCCTACAGATGAACAAGTGGTAGATATCTTCATAAAACCACTTAGTTCTACCAAGTTTTTGTCAATTTTATTCAATGTTGTGCCTTCTAAAGTTGCCATTGAGGGGGAGTGTGCATGACAATACCAATTCCTGATGACCATGTGTTTATTCTCATTTTTTATACTTCTCATTGTAAATAATTGTAAAATTTGTGTGGAAGTTATGTGATTTGAGTAAAATTCATGTGGAAGTTTTAATTTTATACCCAAATACATTAAAATCATACTTTGTAATGGAGGTCCTTATGTTATAAAAGGCTCCAAATATGCTTAGTGATTATTTATAAGAAACTGTGAGATGTAGTCTCATGATCATGCTAGACTAAACTTACTTTTAATTAGTTTATGGATTATAATTCATTTTTTTTCAAAAGGTGGTGTTTAGAATGATGAAGGTTTTTAAATCTTTCAATTATGTACATAGTACAATTCCTTTCTATGGTGACTATGACATTTACACCCACTTAGCATTAAGGGGGATGTTACAACATTTAATTCTAAGTGGGATTATTGACCTTTAGCCTTAGTAAAATTATCAAATAATAATAATAATATATTATTTATTAACATGAGGTGGAAACCTCATGAAAATAAATAATAAAGTTATAATTATTTAATGAGTTATCATAATTTAATTAAATGACTTTATCAAGATGGATTGACCAGTTATTGTTACAATGGTTACCCCCTTGGTATTTCACTATAAATAGGTTTTTACCTCTATTGTGAAATCATTCGAATATGAAATTATTTTCTCATATTTAATCTATGAGTTTTTGTGAAGGCCATTCTATGAAAAATTGAGAAGGCAAAAGAATTTGTATTGGGGTTATTATTATTTCTCAATTATATGAATAATCACTATGGGTTTTTACCTCCATTAGATGTTTTCCCACATAATATTAATGTCATATTATTCAATTGATCTATGTCTCATATGATTTTTTATTCATTTACACTTATAGATCCCATCCTGTGTATTGTTACATATATGTATACATGAATTCTTTTAACATCCAAAAAAATTGAATGCCTAAAAATATGGATGGAAATGCATGGCCCCATTTGTTATAATTGGCCTATAGGATAAAAAATAAGCCTAAAAATATATAAGTAGGCATTACAAGACCCATGGCACCAAGGCCCAAATATAATGTTTGATTAATGCAAGGTGTGTTCGAGCAACCACTAGCTTGAACTATACTATCTAATTCTTTTTGATGTTGGAAAATGTCTTCGAGTGATTTTAACTAATCACATGGATCAATTTTCACTTAAGTATTAATAAAAAACCAAGTATTGAATTAATTAAAATTCAAGGAAAGGTCTCAATAATAAAAATCATGGATTCCCCATACGACCTTAAAAGGGGTCTAAAATATCCAAAATAAGCCCCTTGAGGATGGAACACTTCATCTCAACTGTTGGATCGATTCAACCTTGACCGTTAGATTCAATCAAAGGTGATGAATCCATATAAATCCTTATGGAAGTCAATGAAGTATTAAAATTAGAAACTAAATCACACATTCATATTTTGGAATGGAGGGAGGAGGTGTTGGAGCATGATTTTTTCATAGTCATCCCTTATCTCCTTCAACCTTAGATGACTGCCATTAATGAAATCCCAAATATTTTGATCCTTTTTCCAATTATTTAATTTTTCAAATATGATTTTATACATGTATACATGGTATTTTTTATACAAGTACACATATTTTTAGAAAGGTTATAGGAGGTCTCAACCTCCTACTGTTTCTAAAAATGTCATAGGGAGCTTAAAGCTTTGCCACTATCATTAATGGTCTCTAACAAACTTAAACTTAAAATTTAAGAATAGTTTAAGTTTTATATTTTAAAATTATCTTAGACTTAAGGTGAAAAAAATGATAGAGGTACTCTTTTGTGTCACCCCATTTTGGGGCTCCCAAAATCCCATGATAGCCAATAAGGCCCAAAATGACCTCCCTAAGAGAAAAATATAAATTTTCAAATAGTAAAGCCAATTTCATGTGAAAGGGGACAAAATAATGAGGGGGTATCCCTTTTGTGTTCCTCCACTTTTGAGCCATTGTATCCCCACAATAAAGGGTACAAAAATAGGTAACTAGGTTGTAAAAGAGGTCTAAAGCAATTTTGTGGAGAAAAAAGGCACAACTTGAAAAATAAATTGTTCCACACCTTAAAACCTTTTTTCATAGAAGAAAATGAAAAATGTAGGGGGTCCCTTTTATGGTCACCCTAATTGTGGGTCTCCAAGTGGATGTAAATACTCAGACAAAAAGGTGTGTTCTAAGTTGAAATAGTTCTATTTTTACAAAATTTTATTGTAAGATTAAAATTTATAATGGTATAGTTTTTAATAAATTAATAAATAAATTAAACTAATTTATATATATATTTTTAAATAAACTATAGTTTAAAATTTAATATAATGTAAATGTTTTTACAGTTGGTCAATAATAAACATATGTTGACCACCCTCATATGTATAATAAATTAGGGTGAGGCCACAACATGGCTCAAGCCATGTATTTTACCACCCAACCACAAATCATAACAATAAAACATGGCATGTGAATTTTTTATATGATAAATTAGTGCCAAAGACTGCTACTACAACCCTAACAAGTGCTAGCCCTTTAGGGCCTATCCAATCTCCATACGGTCACATGGGTGACCACTGACTATTTAGCCTAGTGCCCCTCCAAAAGGGATTAGTGCCATCTAAAAGGGCCTATGTTTTATTAAATTTTTCATATAGAATAGACAAATTTTAAAAATCATTTCGAGTCAACTAGGAACCTAAAAATAATGAAACTAGTGATTTAGGTCCATATTATTACAAGTTTTATTTTAAAATTATCTTGGGAAATTGATTGCCTCATTTTTCATGCTTAAAAATTGGAGGAAGTTGGGTTAATTTACAGAGGATGTATAAGTATATTTGATGCCAAAACCTTAGAAATTTGTAACTTTGAAATGTTAACACATAAAACAATTCTATAAATTATTATGGAATCCTGATAAATCTTGTTTTATTATACAATTAATTTATATAACATAGGTAAGATTTAATTTGAAAAATAATTGAATGACTGCATCTAACCTTCCTTGGCATCAGCCTAATCAATGAGTTTCACATCTTTAGGAAAGAGAAAAAAATATTTTCAGTCTAATGTTAAATTACAAAGATATACATGTCAAATAGAACATATATAATCCGATTTTTGGACTAAAATAATGTTTTCAGTAATTATAAAATAAAATACATTCAATAGGAAAAATATACAAGTAATAAGAAACATCACACTATTTCCAATGATTATTACAAATTTATTTCCAATATACACATTTTCAATTGAAATAATAACAATAACATGACTCTCAAATTGCTAATATAATCTTTACAAATATATAAAAAGTGTTGAAAAAGTTGGTCTTTGTATACACATAATATTTTCAAACTTTATCATTTACTGACTCTTTCTCTCTTAAAATAACCTGTTGAGTTTCAATATCTCTGAGTGCAAGCCTTAAAAGGTATACTAATAAATGGGTGGGTAGACTAATGGTTCTTCACTAGAGAAACTAATGTTTATCTATCATACATATATCAACTACGCTTCCCCTTATACTTAATACCCTAAGAAACCTTCCTCCTAATAGCCTTTAACTTAACTAAGAACTATATTTTCTAACTATATCCACCCAGGTCAATGTAGTATTTTCCTCTTCCCACCAAAATTAAAATTAGGTCGACCTAGGTTGATGTAGTTTGAAAGTCACAGCACAAGCTGTGTAACTAAGTCATCCCATGTTGATAATTGAGGTGGGTCCATATTGTTGGATAAAATTTTGGAAAGGGTTAGGATCATTTGTCACTATAAGTAAAAGTCCCATTTCAATCTAATAGGGAAGAACATTCATTTTTCACACTAGTATTTCTTGTAATTATGATTAAGTATACATATTGAGAATCCATTTTTTAGAATTCATGTTAGAGATAAAATCTTTTCTTATGAAGAGCTGGATGCAATATGAGTAATTTTATCCTAAATCTTGATTTAAACCATTGTGATATTTACAACCACAATAATCTGTTACAAGGAAACATTAGCTAAGGGGGAGATTAAGGCTCAACATGTTCTATTCAAGGGAAATATTTATATTATTAGCTCTTTCATTTGATATATATATAATGGATAATTAATAGTTTAAATATATAACTCCTTGTTTTAATCTCCTCTACACTTATACTTAGTGTGGATATAGGGCTTTTCAAACTTGCCATTGCCAACTTTAGGTAAACTACTACCCCATTTGCCTAATATGTTTCCTTACCCCCTTTTTATTTTAATCATGCCCATTAATTCATATTACTATATTGGAAATACTATATTAGATTAATGTTAGAATACCTTGTTAGGGTTATTCCATTATATTTATTTCCTAGAGGCTTTGGAACCCTTTCTATTGCTATTTTGTTAGTTTTTATTATTGGTAAATATGGGTTTCAAATATGGACCTTAACCTTTACATAAATCAAATGGGCATGGTCATAGGGACCATATATATCAATATGCCTACTAAAAGGCTTAGAAAAACACTAGAGAACTAAAACAACATAAAAGCAAGGAAAATACAAGAAAAAAAGTAGAAAGTGTGCCTTAACACCAAATACATTTCCACCCATCCAAGACTTTAGTCCAACTCACTATCATTTTCTTGATAGTCAAATCCATGTTCTATATAATACGAGGATCAAATTATCTTTCCAAAACCAAACCCTTATCTTTCTTATCCAACTTAATAGTATCCTCTTCTTCATTTTTAATTTTAACAAGTAACTTAAGCCCCTACATAATATTTATGAAATTTTGCATATCAACACAGCTAAAATCAACAAGATTAATGAGATTCTTCTCGAGATACTCATTTTGTCCCTAAATTCTCTCAACTTTAGAATTGAGCTCCTTAATCTGCATCTTAAACTCCTACACATCAGCCTTTATACATAAACTTCTACCATCCTGATTAACATTATCGACCATCTCCTTAAAACTAGTATGATCCTTCATAAACAAATAGAGAAAGGCTTATGCAACTCAACTTCCTCTCCAATTTGAGCTAGCCTATCCTATTCTTTAAGATTGGCCATAAAATTTTAAAAATCCATTTGAATATTCTCCTTGTCTTTTTTAAGTTCAACATTATTAGAATTTATCATGGCCTTCATACCCCTTTATGTAAGAATCTATAGACCTTATACCACCTCCTAGATTTTGTCCTCATTCTCCATCAAATATTTTCTCTTTATATTCTCCTTACTAAGCTTTTCCTTATCTAGCTTTACCAATCCATCCTTCCTTATATTCATGGTATTTTTCTCAAGATTTCCTAAAGCCTTAATGACATCAATCTTATATTTATGATCCAAGGACATCCTACCCTCATCTATAAAATTTCACATCCTCTATTTAACCTTAATATTACTTCTCAAATTTCTCTTAAAACCCCCCATAGCATTATTATGACCCTTATTCATATAAGTTTGATGAAAAGGACTAGAATTTAAAAAATAAAAATACTTGTAAATCAAAAAATAAATTATCATTACAAAAATAAATTCTTGATGTAATGATAATATATTTTTTCCCTTATTCACATCCATCACTAAATTTTCTAGTGAATGCATAATATAAAAAGGAAGATTAATAAATATCTGATATCTAAAATAATCAAAATAATAAAATGGTAGTTGTGAAAAACCATAAACCTTACCTCAAGAGTAACATACCTCATAATATACTTATCAACTTCATCAAATGGCTCTGGAAAATCCTCCCTCTAGTAACTTCCTTGATAGGTAGTCAATTCCTCATTTGGCATCAAAAAATTCTCCACCTCAACCTTTTAGTATTTTTTTGATTTGATAAACTATCTCCTTAACATTAAGACTAGTGACTTGGGAAATAAATCCCTCTAACATCTCCACATAGAAATTTTTAGCCTCCATAATTCACTCATTCTAACTCGACGCAAATTTTTTAGGCAAATGTTGATCAAAGCCATCAATCCTATTAGTGAAACTAGTAATTCCACCAATATGGAAAATCTGCCAAACCTCTAAATTATTCCTCGATTCTTTAGATGACATTGGATTGAACCTCTACAAATCCCCCCCATCTTTATGAAAATATAGCTCTTACTACTAACACAAGAACTAAATATGGAATAAGAATCCTTCACTAAAAGAATAATATTAAAGCACCTTTCCCATGCCTTAAAACACAAAGCATTACCACATATCCTAAAAATCATAATAACCATCAAATTATAATTATCATGCCACATATCATTATAAATAACCTCCAGGTAATGATTAACACTTGTTGTCTAAATACACACCTTAATAAAGGCAATCTTAGAAACATCAATCCTCCAAATCCTCATTGCATAACTAATCATATTTGGATGGAGTAAAATAACCTTAATGATGATTAAAATAACTCTCTCTTCCAATGGTAACATAAAATATCATTAGGTAAGTCATCATTCTTATGCCAAACCTTAAAAAATGAGGTGACCACACTTCTACTAATAAAATAATCAACTAACTGATTACCCTTCTTATAGATATTATAAACCAATATTTTAAAAGGAATTACCAATAAAGAGGATTTATTCAATGATATGGCTAATACTCTAGCTTAACTTACTAATATTTTTAAGGAAACTTATGGCATTAATGGAATCCCCCTCAATCAACACTATGTTATTACCTAGATCTTTATCCAATTGCACTCCCCATAAAGTAGCCAAAGCTTCCACCAGATGATTAGTCTGATAGTCTATACTTCCCTCATAAGCTACCACCATCTACCCTTTTTCATCTCTCATGACTCTTCTTCCCTCTAACATGCCCATATTACCTTTTGAATAGCATCAAAATTTAATTTAACCCAACCTCTTGAAGGGACCATCTATTTCCCTTTTTTCTTGATCTCCATTCTAAGATCCATATAAGTTTTATTCTATAAGGATAACTACCAATTTTTAATAGTTTTCTCTTTTAAATTTGAAAAAATGTGCTTATTCCCCCAATTAATAATTTTCAAGTTCTCAATGAGAATATCAATAATCCTAATAGCCACTCTCTTTATTGAAATCTTCATATCCCTGAAAATCCTATTATTCCATTCTTTCCAAACCCGCAAAAGAAGGTGAGGGAAATTAGAGCACCGAAGTTTATTAATCTCCTCATTTGAAAAGGTGGCCATTCAAACAAACTAAGAATACAACAAATAAGAATGGTGGGTCCAAAAATATGGAAATTTTCAAGAATAATCCCCTATACTTTGAACACAAAATAACACTCTATTATAAGATTAAAAATAGATTCATTATTAGGTTCACAATGAGGGCATATACTAACCAGAACCAATCTTATCTTGCACAAGTTATCCATAGTGAATATCCTCTTTTGGATATATAGCTAGAAAAATATATTTATTTTTGGTATTATATCCTTATCCCATACTCTTGCCCAAGGAATTTACTCATGTACATGAGGAATCAAATTATTGTAGCCTGATCTAACATTATAGCTACCATTAATTGAATCTCTCCATAATAATTCATCTTCCTTATATAAATTTGTGACATGAATTCCAATAATAAGGATGTTTAGGTTTGAAATAATACCTCTAACTTATTCTCTTACATTCTAAACCTATAAATGGTTCCAATGTATTCTACCATTTATAAAATAAATGTAGTCAACTACCATAACACCATAATCATGTTGGATTAGGATACTAACTTGGTTCCAAGGTTCCAACACATTCAAATAATAATATAGAAACCAAAGATCCTCCAAAAATATTACATTAAGACCATTCCCAAGTCTTCACTTTAAACCTTAAAGAATAACATCCCTATGCTTTACAAAGAAGTTCCATATAGCTGAGCCTCTAATGAAGAAATAATTAGCTAGGAAAATAAATACATTTCTATTATCCAAATATTTAGCCTAAAAAATGTTATCCTAAATATTGGACTTTTTAATTAACCTCCAAAAAAACAACTAATGCTTTATTTATAAAATTCAAACACCTAAGACCCAAATAATCAAACTGCTTAGGAAGACACACCCTCTCTCAAGTAACCAAGGGGAATATTTTGTTCTCCTCAACACCTATCCACAAAAAATATTTTATAAATACTTTATATCTTCTCTTGAATCACTCTTGGAATTTTGAAAAAATACATAAGATAGACTAGTAAACTTTGGAAAAGACTTTTTAATAACATAAGCTTGCCTACTTGAGAAATAAAAATTGCCTTCCATCCAGATAAGTTATTATAATATATATATATATATATATTATAATTATATATATATATATATATATATATATATATATATATATATAAAAGAGGATTATAAATAGGAGTAAACATAGAGCTAAAAAATAGACGAATACCCAAATACTTGAATAAAACAAAAGCATTAATTTTACACCCACAAATTTGAGCTATCTTATGTTGTCTAACCAGAGGTGTATTAACAAAAATAGTGAAATTTTATCTAAATTTACCTTTTGATTATATACTTATTCATAGATATCAATAATACTTTTTAGTTTATTATATTCTTTAAAAAAATCAATAATAACAACAATTATATCATCTACAAATTTTTGGTGTCAGATAGAAGACACACCATTTGCAAGCTTGAAACCTTTCAAATTTCCTTATCTCATAGCAACCAATAAATTAATACTAAGAGAATCCACCATAATAATAAAAAAGAAAGGAGAAATATGGAACCCTTGTTTATACCATGTTTACTACCAAATAAACCCACAAGAAATCCATTAATAATAATAAAAATCAAGGTTGAGGAGATACAATTTTGAATCAATAGTTTTAAATGATGGTGAAATCCAAATTTATTCAGAACTATATCCAAAAACTCCTAATCCACTTTTTCATAAGGTTTAATCATATAAAGTTTAAAAATCATGCCTTTTTGTTTAATTTTATCCATAGAATGAATAGTTTCATGCAAAATAATGATCCCATCCTGAATCTACTATCTTGGAACAAAACCCCTTGGTTCATAGATATGATATTCTCAATCAAAGGGTGAAGTATTAATGCTAGAATTTTCATAAAATTATTATAGAATAAATTACACATTCTAATAGGTAAAAAATATTTGAAATTTATTACACCATTCTTCTTTGGAATAAAAGAAATTAATGTATTATTAAATTACCTAATAATTTTTCTAGAAGTAAAAAACCTTATCTACCACCTCCACTAAATCTGCCTTAATTATATCCCCAAAATTTTGAAAAAATGCCATAGGGAAAACATTTAGATCTATATTTTTTTCCTCATTTAAAATAAATACCACTACCTTAAGTTATTTTATAGATATCTTCTTTATCAGACTTGCATTGTCTTGATGGGAGATAAGAAAAGGTATATTAGCAATAAAATATTAAACCAAAGTCCCATTAAGATTAGAATTAGTAGTAAATAGATTATTAAAATAATAAACAACTTATTATTTAATAAGAAGAGGATTAAAAAAATTCCATCTTCCCTATCAAATTTAGAGATAGTGTTATGGATCGTATTCTTAAGAGTTGACATTTGAAAGAATGTAGTATTATGGTCTCCTTCTTTAAGCCAAATAACCCTTGTATCATGCCTCCAAAAGGATTCCTCATGTTTCATAATAGAGTGATAGTCATGCAAAAGAAATTTATCTTTTTGGATACTTTCCTCAGTCAAATAAATCTCATTCAAAAGTACTTTCAACCCTTCAAGTTCTGATCTAATCTCCTTTTTGAGAAAAATATTACTAAAAACCTCACTTTTCCACACCTTTATACTTCTCTTGACATTATTGAGATTTTTATCTAATATGAACATATCACTACGTATAATTTAAATATTCTACCACTCTTTAACCCTATCAACAAGTTCATAATGTGAAAACCACATATGATCAAAACTAAAAAGGGTTCTCTCCTTATTAACTCTATCATCCATATTTAGAATAAGGTAATTATGATATAATCGAATTCTAGGCAATGATGACAAGAAAAAATATTGATTTAATAACCTATAAACATAGATGAGAATAGACTATAATCTACCTTGAATAAGGTTATCTCCTATCCACCTTTTAGACCAAGTAAAAGGACATCCTCTCAACTCAACATCCAAAAATCCATTGTTAGAAATAAAAGCTACAAAGTCCATAATTTTAATGAAAATTTGAGAACCTCCTTTATTCTCACAAGGATTGATATGAGTTTTTAAATTTACAGCCAACATCCAACAAATATCTTCATAATTCTACCTAAATAAGATGAGTTGATTCCAAAATATTTTATGAGCTAAAGGAGAATTGGGCACATTAACATTAGAGAGTGAAATCCTGAATTTTATCTAAAAAAATGACAACTAATGTAAGACTCCTATCCTCATAGAGCTTACTATAGACATATTTTTATATAAAATGGTATTTTGAGATGAGACATATGATGTTATGTGTCCTTGGGACTGAGATTGAGATCTAGATGTTAGTCGATTTTATGTTGCTTGTATAAGAACACTAATATGTGTAGGTGGATGGTTATTTATTTGTTACAATGATGTTGTTAGTATGCTTAGGATTATCCATAAAATGAGTATATATTTGGTAACACCAGGATTTATATACATAAGCCATTCTTGGGCATAAATGCTTTGTATTTATATTGAGCTATCATCATGGAATTATGATTCCTTTGATTGGTTGTTGGCTTGTGAGCTATTTATTATGTGTAGTCATGTCTTGTTGAGGTGTGTAAGAGGACATTATGGAGACATAATATGTTTTGGGTCCTAGAGACCATAAAAAATACCTATTACTAAATTATATCTTATTTTTTATAGGATAATGAAGCATGATTTGATTGGATAGTTACACTTCCACTAAGATATTATAATGAATAATCTGATTTTGATTTTATATGAATGTAGAGTGAATGATGTGGAATCATTATTAACAAACCTATATTATTATAAAATTCATGTGTTAATGTTATGTGAAATAATCAATGTGAATGTTTTTATTCCTTAACATGCAATTTATTATAATAAATTGAGTGATCTTTGTTGATTTAAATTCTACATCTTTATTTATTAGTCTAGAGTAATTTTACATGTGCAATGAGTGTGTAGGAACATGGAATTTCAAATGAAGCAAATGAGACTATGCCAAACATTATTACATCATGGGTAGACCTACCACTAACATTTGATCTTCTTGAATTCCATCCTTATTAGTCAATGTTATATAGTTTAGTCAACCCTTGTCTTCACTTATATCATATCTAGTGCTAGTGGGGAGCATTGATGAAGTTGGTAGAGTCATTCTAGTTGTCCCCTCACCTTAAATTCTATAGTTGAAGTAGCTAATGCCTAGTTTTTTCTTTATCTAGAGCATAATTATTTATTATTATCATTATCTAGGATAGAATGGATTATAGGAAGGTCTTGGAAGTAACTATAAAAATCTAAAATAAATCTCCATGCACCTTTATGGGCTACAAAAAGAATGTTCATTTATGAAGGCAAGGGATGATAAGTAGAAGTTGGTTGGCCAATTAGAAAAGGGAGTTTGGAAACTTGTCTCAATGGGATTGGGTTATGAGATGGATAAGGATGCCTATTTTATGAAAGGTGAGCCCTCCATGAAGGAACTTTTTTCCAGTTCAAAATGGGGAAACTGGGTAGAAGGAAAAGAAGAAAAGGTCAATGAGTAGGAAGACTTGTAGAAAGAGTTTGAGATTTTATACAACTTGAGGATTGTGTTCAAGAGGCCTTGGAGTTAGTAGGTATTCTTCCAAAAAACTTATTTGAAAATTTTCTTCATTGAATGAAATTAATTTTATGTATTTTGATTGATATTTTGCTTTCACAAAGAGTATGACTGCATAGTTTACTTATTCATTCTATTTGACTGTTCCATGGTTTTGAGTTGGTCACCATATAGTTATATGAAACCTTGAGGGCCTTTGAGATGTGTTGTTTTCCATCTTCCTTTTTGAAATGTTAATCTTTTGTGCTCACATATAAATGATAATGAATGTTATATGAATATAGGGAATGCATGTTGGTTATGATATGCTTCATGGTAGTATATTGTTAAGCCCTCCTAAATTTAGTATGGTGGTAGTTTGCTTAAACTTACCATTAATTTCATGGTGTAATATTATTAAGACCTCCCATACTTGGAATGGTGGTATATTTCTTAACCTCCCATGGCCATTGATAGATGCACAAGAGTGAGGTATCCTCTTACTATTCATCCAATTTGGTGGGCCATATTACATGTTGTTATTTTCCTATTGGTTGTACATATATAGAATTCATGGTTTCATTTGAATTCTTATTAAATTTTAATTTGAGGTTAGAAGCATTCTTGGGTAGGATTTTAGAATTTGGGTTGTTCCTATGTGTAGTTATCCCCTTAGCCAAGACATCTAAACCTTTTCTACCCATTTTATTTACATTGTGATGTAAACATGATTGGAACTGGAAGTCTTGAGCTTGGGGGTACCTAGAGAAATATATTGATGATGGAAAAAGGTTAGGAGGTGATCCCTCCATTGGTTAACTTGTATTTGTACTCAGAGAAAGGAGGATACCACTTGACATGTCATTACATATTCTTGCTACTACTTACTCTGTCCAAATTGTACCTTTAAGTAATGTTTATACTCAACTAATAATTCTATATTTATATGATAATGCCTAATTTTGGCCATGTTAAGGGACTTAGAAAATGGTTAAATATTCAACTAAATATTCTATGTTAATTGATTTTGTAAATTGTAATTAAAACTACTTGTATTGATCTTGTGGAGTTTAGTATTTTGTATAAAGGCATATTCAAGTGTGATAGGATCCTATATTCTTCAATGTAAATTACATGTGAAATTTTTAATGTAATTTTGCTTGAATTATCTTACACTATGGATCTTATTGGAGAGGACTAGGTTATGTAAATAGAATATTTAGACCTATTTAGGCTTCATTAATAAAATATAATTATACTCTATTTACTCAATCATTGTATGGTTGTCTTTATGAGAAATAATATCAATGAATAAAAAGGTCTATGACATCATGTTGGACCTATGTATTAAAATCACTTTTGCAATCTATCATTTTAAATGTTTGATGAGTATCTTGTTGTAAAAAGGTAGTTATTGTAAAAAGGAAGCTTATTCAAGCCTATTTCACTTTAGTGATTAAAATAGTAGCATGTTTTGTTTGTTTTAGTCATGGTATGTTTGGTTTAATAACATAGGTTTGTTTATTGTATAATAATGGAATAAATTCTATCATCTATTTTATAGTTATTGGGATATAACAATAAAATCATGCTTGGCCATTTTTTATTATCATTTATTCCCTTTATAAGGAAACCATCTTTATAGATGGGCCTTTCAGGAAAAATATCACAACTTATATTAATAATCTCTCATGTAGAATTTAGGTCTAAGTATAAGGAAAAAATTAATATAAAACTCATAATTAATTGATTGGCATCACCAATATAATTAGTTGATTTAACAAGATCTGATTAATGGTCTTGGAATGGTCTTGGTCAAAAATTGTGTTACTATATAAAACATTCATAAGAATTTTGGCTCTGTTGTTATAGAGAATAACAATGTTATAACTATCTATGGAAAATATTATAATGGATGTATTTATAAAAAAAATCATGACTAAATAAAATCTCTGGATTCAAATTATTAAGCTCAATCGATTCAACTTGATTTTGGATTCAAATTGAGTTTATTAACCCTAAATATCACTCTAGGCTTGGATCAAATCTGTGTTTAAAATATAGCCCTATATTTAAACTCATGCCTTCCCTATACCCCTCAACATTGACTTTTCACCTAGATCTATGGTTGTATGGTTGCCCAAGTTGATTATGTTATTTGAATGGGTATAATTCCTTGGTCAAATTTGAGTTATATGATTTGTTTATTAGACATTCATTTTATATTGTGACTTAGTTGTTTGCCTTATATTTTGGGCCTCTTGACCTAGAATTTTTCACTTTGATTTGACCTTTCCCTCATATATTTCATGGAAGCACCATGTGGTGAAATTAGGGAGTTCAGGCGATTCACATGACTTTATACATTATTTCTATAGTTTCTATCATTTCGAGCTTGACCTACCATGTTAGTACCACATGACATCATTGGATCTTTAGACTCAGTGGTGTCCCATGGGGAGGTTTTTGTGCCATAAAAATTGACTCATTATGATGGTACCACATGGGGCATTGTGAGAACTTATGGGTTAAAAGTCATTCTTTTGGGTTATACATAGATACAGGAGCTTAAATTACCTATTTTGTTATTATGATGCAATGTGTCATCATGGTAGGATCTTAGAGACATGTCACTTTCCCTCAAGGCTAAAGTCACCTAAATCACTATGATGGTGCCATATGGAACCATTTGGGAGTTTAGGATCTAGTAGAGGAATTCAACTATATCAAAGACACCTCAAGGTCAAGGGCTCGATATGATGACATGTAGTGCCATCCTAGAGGCTCAAAACTTAGAAGTATCTTCTATTAGCTTAAGAGAATATGGAGGCCTTAGCTCATTAGGATGACACCACATGGCATCATCCCATGAGCCCAAGTTCATTATTGTCAATGCATGTCTTATATGACTAAGTAGAATCTAGGATTATTGAGCTTAATTCATGAGGTGGTAAGTCAACATCTAAGAAGGGCCCAAATGGCATAATGTGGGCACATGATGAAATATTAAGAGCTCAATCAACTTGCCATAAGTGTGGATTCCCTTATTCAGTTGACAAGTGGTGTCCATGTGGCATCTTGAGTCTAGCTTAATTTTGACATCCATATAGGGTGTTTATAGGTTTAATATGGGCTTGGAGGCTAGTTTTTGAGTGAAGAATTAAACCCTTAGATAAATAAGAATACTAAATACTATTATAAATTATCTAATTTATTTTATTAACAATGTTTTTGATTTTAGACAAAAATACATATGTGCTTTTGCTTGTGATTATTTTAGTAGGTTATTTATATTGTAATATTTGGTAGTCATGGATATATTTTGGGCATGATAGTCAAATGATGATAATTATTTATCAAAACATGAAATCTTAGTACATTGTCATCCCAAAAGGTTATCATCCCACTAGAATCCCATAAAGAACTAACACTAGCAACCTAAGCATCCTTCTAGATGTTCTTTTTCATTTTGTCAACCAAAATCTCATCTATTTTAGTCTCTTGAACAACCCAAATAATATTGACGTTGTTCATCCCTCTAATATTCCAAGTAATAATCTTAATTTACAACATCTAGGGGGACCTTTGGAACTTATAATTTGGATCATAGACTGAGTGATCTAAACTATTTACATTTCCATTTCCCTTTTCCTACTTTCAAGTTGAGACCATTTTCCCAACTTTTTGGAAGATCCTACATCTAGTTGTCTCTAAGACCCCTTTTATTTTAATGAAGTAACTTGAACATATTTTTCTATCTTCAGAAATAGAGGGGAAACAACCTTATAAATTATATGTAAAGAATCTAAAGCATCATTTGCATGAATAATACCATCACCAACCTTTCTTTTTTCCATTGAGAGTAACTTATTGAGAACTTTAGGATAATCTTCCTACCTAATGCATGGCACAATTTTTACATTTTCCTCTTCTTCAAAGGATTCTCAACATTGAAACTTATTTTGACTCAAGGGATATACCAGAGGCTAAAAGGGACTCACAACATCTTGAGAAAATATTACCTCAACCATTTATAAGAAAACATCTCCAAAAAAGGGTCCAATGATAGTTCCTTCACTCCCTCTCATCTTCAAAAGAATCAAACTTAATTCTCCCAAGTGTTTAACCAATTCAACACATCCTAAAACATATTTAATAAGAACATTTATAATTTTGGAATTCCCATCAATAATATTCTTTTCTACTTCTAAATATTTAATAATTTATCTCCCCCGATCTTGAGAATGACTATCCATATCTTTTATTAAAAAAAGATGCATCAGTCTTTCCCCTATTGATCCTTTACTAGCTTTACATTGATGGAATCCTTGAGACTATGTGATTGTACCTTAGAGGTTTGAAAATCCTATGTATATTTTTTCAACCATGTTTGTTTCTCTTTTCTAGGCACATAACTATTCCCCCTCTTAACAAACATAACACATAATATAGACAAATGACCTAATTGATTACATCCATCACATTTAAGAGTCAAATTTTAAAAATCTACCTTTTATATTCATTCTCCTTTACTAAAGTGCAAGATCACAAAAGAAGGAAGTTATTGATTCATAAATGCATTCACACAAAATCTTGTATACACAAGATGGGTTTTGGATTTGGTTGCAACATCAAAGGATATAAGGTAACAAAAAATTTCAGCCATACTTATTAGGATATCTTCCCATAATTCCATTAGAAGCCCTGGTAACCTCACCTAAATTATCATAAGATTGATATCCTATTTTTCTATAGTAAATTTAGGCTTCCACTTCCTAAAAAAAGGTCTAATCTCCCGATGAACTAGGGATATCTAACTAATATTTTAGCATAATTCTCCTCATTATTAAAAAAATAAGAAGAAACCATTAATCATTTCTAAAATTTCCAAATGCCCCTTTATGGCCATATCCTTAAAGTCCATTTTTTGAACTCATCGATATTAGGTTTGGATCTAATAAACTTTCCCACTAGAGTATCTACCATTATATAAGATGCCCTTTCCAAGAGAGAATCTATAATCTCAATATTAAAACCCCTTAGGTCTTTAGTTACCATTAGTTCTTTATTAGGTCAAATCTCTTTGATAGCTATAATTTTTCCTTTAAGCTTATCTACCTAAGAACCTTGAAATCCTCCATAGAAAAATAACTTACCCTTGATATTGTCACCATCTAACTTCTCCTTACTCTAATAGTATCTAATATAAGTGCTCACCTATAACCAACTTCTAATTGTACAAGTTCATACCCATACCATCCTTTATTTACTACTCTAAATCCTTATTCAAATTTCTTCCTCCCACACTACTCCATCGGTCCTCAATCCACTCTATTAAGTGTAAATATTGTGACTGTTAAAGAAGCTAAATAACTCAAATATAAAATTAAGGGGTATGAGGATCTATTTATGTTTTTTTATAAGTGATCCTCTAACAAGGTTTAGTGGATCCATTTGGTCATGCCCTGATATAACTAAGTACCAACAAGATCTATTTGATTTACCTTCTCTGAGTCTGGATCTATTAGATAGGATAAGTTACAAGTTAATTATAGCTTATTTCATACATTCTCATTAACCTAGCATGAACTAACCATTACCTTTTCTCCTTCAACAAACTATATTAGTGCATGTCGATATAGTTTTATCTCTAATTAATTTTTAGGGAATTACATTAAAACAGGTTGATCTAGTGTCAATTTTGTGTATTTTTAGGAAAAGTACATTGATAAAGGCTAATAGAATTTTAAATCTATGTGTTTTTAAATAGGCTACATCAATGTAGGTTAATCTAGTATATTTTTTTGCATTTTTTAGTTATCCAACTATATCAATTAGGCTCGATCTATTTTTATTTATCTAGTTTATATTTTAGTAATTTTTCAAAGTAAATGCATTTAGGTAGATCTAGTTTAATTTATATGCATTTTCCAAGAAACTACATCAATGCAGGTTGATACAATGTTAATTTTGTGTTTTTCTAGTAGGCTAATTTAGCATAGGATGATTTAATTTTTAAACTTAAATCTACATTATATTCAGTCAACTAACTACATCATCCAAGGCTGATCTAGTTTTATATTCCAAGTAATTATTTTCCATACTATATTGACCTAGTTTTTCTTGATAATAAATTCCATTAAGTAATTTCTACATCAAATTTTATAGTTTATCAAAATTAGTTTTACACAGATAATTATATTGAACTAGCTAATATAGTTATAAATTAATTTTCTTCCCTACCATACTATTTCAGCCTTGGCTAGTACTATTTTGTGTTATCATTTTACTGGTTGTAAGTAATATAAAGTTTGAAAATTGGTAACTTGAATGTGGCTAATGACACCTAACCCATAGGTCCCTCCTTGATTTCATGACCCTCATAAGCATCATTTTTATTGATTTTCAATCATCTATAGCCTTTTAGACCTGATTTAAACTAAGCTAAACTCTTCTTTCCATGATAGATCAATCTCCCTAGGTCATATCTACTCGAGACAATAGCACTGCGCTAGGACTATAACACTAGTGTCACTCTTGTTCACTTTTGGTGCTCCTATCCAAGTGCAATTTTGGCCCCAATGGTCAGTTCCTTTTAGTTCCCCATCCTTTTCCTTGTCAACCTAATGTGAGCACATTCAACCCATGACTAATAGATCCCTATAAAATCCCATTCAAAGATCATTTGGAAATGGTTGGTAATTATCACTATGAAAGCAAGAATACAAGAACAACTACTTAAGAAATCTTCCCTATTATTTGCATGTAACTAGCCAATACACTTACAAGCTTATTCAAATCCTTACACTAGTCCCTAGCCACCTCAAGCACATCTAGTTTAGTATTTTACATATTCATACACTCAATTTCACAAAGCACATCAAGTGGGAGAACTACATATGGCTTGATCCCTCTTCAGAGTATTGGTATGTAGGTAGTGTTACCACACTAGGTGTGTGGATACATGTTTAGTGAATCTTACACACACTAAACCCCCATGTTTCTTGAAATTAGTCAAATAAAAATGGAGTATAGGGTTTGAAGTGAAAATATACTCTATAAGGAGCTCTATAGACTTTTGCCTATCAAAGCTTCATGGACAAGGTCATATAGACATGGTGAACAAAACCCTAAAACCTTAGATCCTCAAGACAATAATGATAGAGGTGGAATATAGTGTCGGTGCCACTCTTGTATAATTTTGGTGCTCCTATCCAATCATAAAATGAAATTAAAATATTAGTTTGTGATAGTGTTCTAGTCTTACATAGTGAATTCCAACCTCTGTCTCAATCATATCAGCTAGTTTCTAAGCAAGTTTTATTTTCCTATCCTTTATTACTATTTTTAGAAAGGTCAAAATTATAATCTAAATTACACAAATAAGTATCTTAATTATTTCATATTTATTTATTAATTTTACTACTTAGACCCTTTAACTAAATTAGGAATAATACTCCAATATTCCCAAAATTGTTAAATCATTTAGTGAACCCAATTTACTTCATTTGCGTATAAAAATCCTACAAGCCCTAGTGTAAATTTTCTACTAATTTTCTTATTTTTTATAATTTTTTACCTACATATTAAAATTAGAAATTATCATTAAATTCTAAAATTTCATAGTAATTTTAAAATAATTTTCTTTCAAACCCTATTTGCCCATACTAGGTCCCAGTATTTTTCTAGTAATTTTCCAATAATTTTACGATTTTTTACTAGCATATTTAGATTAGAAAAAACATTCAAATTTAAAAATTCAATATTAATTATCAAAATATTTATTTTTCCAAACCCTAGTTGCATATACTAGGTCCCATTAAATCACTAATTTTCCAATAAATTTTTATTTTTTACTTGCATACCTAACTCACAAATTCACTTTAAAATTCAAAAATTCATAATAATTTTTAAAATAATCATCTTTCAAAACCCTAGTTGCATGTACTAGTTCTTATTTGCTTATTGAGGTATCACCTTACATGTTTGTGAGTTTTGTATCCTTTTTATGCATGTTCTAGTTCCTTGTTTAGATTATATCTATTTAATATTTTCTACTATTAGCCAAGTTGTTTTCATTATGACACCTAAGTTCCTTGCATCTCTTCCTTTGAGATGAAGTACAAGACTTAGTGGAAATCCTCCTGAATTCACCTAAATTGTTACAACTCAACCATATACCATGGATAAACAACCAACTCAGGTTCCTGTTATAGATTCTATGCATCTAGATTACACTAATTTCAATGAGGATATTTTTGACAAAGAACAATATGAGAATAATAATAATGATAAAAACACTGATGTTAATGATCCACCACATCAAACTCATGATCAACCTTAACCAATTGTTAATAATGAAGTTTTCCTCAACAAATATTTGATCCTACAAAGTTTTTGAGAAAGACTTCAAAACTAACCCTGAGACCTTACTCTTATTTTACAATCTATCATGAAATTCAAAAAGGCTAAATAAGTTGAGTCTTCCATTCTTTTCAAGCAACTAGTTGAAAATGACACTATAGGGGCAAATATGTCTCAACAACCCCCTATAGTAACCTAACATGCCTCTATACCACTAGCTACAACTAGTACATCTTTATCTCTTGATGTGGCAACCCTTGTGAAATAGATAAGATCTCTTCAATCCAAGGTGATACATCTTGAGAAAGGTGCTTCTAGACTTACACAAGCTTTAGATTCTTTTTCTCTACTGCATACACCATTGTCACATCATATTGCTTATACACCCTTGCCACAAGGTTTTATTCAACCCAAGCTTATTCTATATGATGGCAAGGGTGATCCAAAGACACATTTGAGATATTTTCATGCAGCATGCTCACACTATGTACCAAATGACTAGTTACTTACCAAGATATTTACATGAAGCTTAAAGGATTATGATTTACAATGGTTCTATAGTCTGCCAAACTAGTTGGTCAACACATTCAATCCTTTAGCTAACATGTTTCTAGCTCATTTTAGCATTAACATTGGTGATACAATTTCATATACCCAAGTTACACAATAAAAAAAAAGGTCAAATGAGCATCTCATAGATTATGTTATTTGAAATAAGACTATTTTGGCTAAGATGAGTAGCCCCATGGCCAAACAAGATTTAAAATATCTATTCAAATAGAGTCTTCTAATATCTTTGCATGAATCAATTATGTTCAAAATATTCTCTTCCTTCACTGAATTGTATCACACATTAAAGGAAAGAGAAGTCAAACTAATTTTAATGGGCAAACTCAAATACACAAGTATCCCAAAAACAAAACAAAAAAAGAGTAAGAAAAAAGTCCCATACAAAGTTAAGGTCTATGATAGCAAGAGTTAGAATCAACTGATAGTTAATACAGCTTTTGAGCCCCCTCAACAAGTGGTTTTATCAACACCTCCTCAATGAACCTTTACCAATCTTCTAGTTTCTCTAGCTAAAGTTTTATAGTAGCTATTAGATTATAACATCATATCTCTCCCTCATATTTTGGAAGTTGAACCAATAAAGCCTCTTCCATGGGGAATGATCAACATACATTTTGTGAGTTTCATAGGGCACCAATCCATACAACAAATAAATGCATCAATTTGAGACACAAGATATAGGATTTGATAGATGGAAATCATATTGATCTTGGTAGTTTAGTTGAGCCTCATCAAGTAAATCAAACATAGGATAAGGCTTTGAAAATCTTCTCAGATCCCTTTCCAAAACATTCTAAACAAGAGACAAGGGACACTTCAGGGGTTCACCATGCATATCATGCACATCCACCACCAGCTACATATAAGGCACCTTCAATTGAGACACATCCTTTGAGTATCGTGATTAGTGTATTCAATTATAGAGTTCCAACTGGACCTTCCATTTCCTTCTCAGAGTAGGAGATCATCAAGGATGATTTGGATTATCATGTACTCTTTATTAGATATTACATTCATAATCATCCTATTCATAATGTTCTCATAGACAATGGATAAGGTGTGAACATGTGCACTATGACATCATTTCAACATTTGGGATATTTAGAGTAGTAGATTACCCCAATGGACATACTTATCAGTGGATTCAATGGGCACATATAGAGTTCATTGGGTGAGATAGTACTTCCTTTATATGTTGGTCCAACACATGTGGCCACACTATTCACTATAGCTCCTAGTGTAAGATTTTTTGATATTCTACTTGGTCGACTATGGATTCATAAAATTTGAGTAGTACCTTCCATAGTTCACATATACATGAAATTCATTCAAATTAATCAAGTTTTTATAGTTGGTGCAGTTCTATATGCATTACCACTCCCCACTTTAAAGCCATCTTCTACATTACAATTACTAATTTTAGTTCTAGTTTTTCCACTAGTTATAGTTCCTCCTCCAGTTCTAATTTAGACATAGTTGAGACATCCATTGCCAGCATAGAGAGTTTATACACCTCCATAGCTTCAAGATTATAGACAACTTATAGCTAAAATGTTCACACCTAGGGTAGTATCATTAATATCTCATGCATAAAATCATAGAGCACATGTTCAAAGAGCTTTTCTTACTCCCAGATGGGTCCCCAAGATCCCTACAGTTGCATGTAGTTATGACAGTTATAGGGGGACCCTAAACTTGGTTTCTACTTCAAAGATTTCAGATTATTTATAGTATATACAAATTTTAGATTCACAGTCTCAACATTCCCATTATGCCTCATGATCATGCATAATTCCTCTCCTTGATATTGGACACCATGATAGGGAGTCTCCCATGAGACTCATTGGTTAGTATCATTTCTCCTTAGTTTTACTTGAACATAATTTCTCAATTTTTTTCTTGTACATAGTCTCCTCATGATTGATTGTACATAGATTATATCAAAAATACCAAAAGCATTCAAATATTTCAAAATCCAAAAATAATACAAACTTTTAAAATACAAAAACATTTAAATAATTTAAACTTCTAAAAACATTATGATTATATGCATCATCCATCCTTTACATTTTTACTACCATGCTAGAAGTACATTTATTATTCTATGTTATTTTTTGTTGATATATCTAAATTACCATTCTTCACTTGATCTTTTTTTATTTTGTGCAGTAACATCTAGATCTTTGATTGCTTCACTCTACCCATTGAGGGGGCATCCTACTTCTACATTCGAGACACACATCAATATACATACCCACTAGGGGCATCTTCTACATGACTACACCATCCATGTTATGTCATTCCTATACCACCCACTCTATTTATCATGTTGATGTACATTACTTACTATCTTACACATATTACTCTAGCGACACTCACTAGTATATAACACTTGTGTATTTATTAGCATATACCTAGTCTTGTACTAACATGTTTTACATGCATTCACTTCTTGATTTGATTATATAGATATGATTGTGTTTCTAGTTATTACATTCTTTCTTTTATTGCCTAGTGTAGCTTGATGTGATTTCATTTCTTAGTTCCTATTTATCTCTTGTATGTGCCTTAGGACATTTGCCAATGTCCTTTACTTCTATTCATGTGTGTGTCTTAAGACATTTGCCAATATCCTTTATATGTACTCTTTTATGTGATTGTGGCTTTCACACTAACTTTTCTTGTTTCAAATTATATGTGTATGCGACATTTGAACATGCCTTATATGCTTGCTTTCTAGTTTAAGTGACACGTGCCCATGTCCCTTGTTTGCTTGACACCTTGGCCAATCTTGTCTACTTCTTACTTCTTGATTTTTATGCTTGATTAATTGTTTATCTCTCATTTTTTACAATGATAGGATCCAAATCATGCATTATCTTTCTTTTTTGGATGCCATAATGGACATAATGCTCCATCCCTCCAATTAACAACTAACAACTAATAATGAACAACTAAAAACTAACAACTAACCAAATTTTCAATTCTAATTTAGTACATTGCACATGTTATTACATTTTTATATCTATCTAAGCATAACCCTATTTATCTAACAATATATCAATATAAACCATGTTATATATTGAGATATCTTGTTGATTATCATTGTTATATCATGTATCTTTATAGCATAACACACTTGTAGGGCTCTTTCTTCTAAGTGAAGTCATTATAGGGTCTTCATTCCAACCCTCAGAAGAGGGGGCAGAAAATATGGGTTTTGTCATAGAGATTAGATCTCCTAATGACTAAAAAATCAACATTCAACACACCTAAAATAAAAACCAAACATCCAAATAGTCAAAATAGACTAGGTAGATAGTGAAAATATTAGAATAATTACCATATTTGGCCCAAGATAATAGTACCCAACTTGGACTATAGTACCGATTCCACTAGTGTCCACTTTGATCACTCTTATCCAAATAGAAAAAAATATCAAACTTCATAGAAGTAGGCAAAAAGGTAGGTTCAACTACAATTTTACATAGTCAAACTAGTTTAAAATCAATAGTTTTTAGTACACTTTTCCTTAAAGAATCCAAACATAAGGGGAATCGTACATGGAATGATGGCTTTCATTTCCAATTTTAGATATGGTAGTTAGTATAAATTCTACATTAGAATCCATGTTTTAGACACCAGTGATTGGGGGTAATGTGCACATCACATTTATTTTATTTTAATATTTTAGTTTTTTATTACCTAGGCATTCTCAGCAGTCACATGCCTTATTCCATCTATAGGTAGTTGGCATCATTTTGGAGTTGTCTTTTGTACAAGCTTAACTTCCACATTTTAGAATAGATTTCATATAAGCCAAATGCACCAATTTTGGAGTGGCTTTCATACAAGTATAATCTCCATCTTTTAGAGTGGCCAAGAATAGCCTAGTTTCTAGCATACATTTGGATATCCATGCCAACATTGTCAGATCATATTACATTCATGGGCTTCAGGAGACATCTCATATGACATACACTTTATACCAATATAATTTTATAGCTTCACTTTATGGGGAAATGATGGAGCCAAAGGACTAGTTAGCCTTTGTATTCTTAAGCCACCTACTCAAAGGTATTGGACACATAGTCCAAAGTTTGATCAACACACACATGACCACCTAGCTTCACTTAGTGGGTGATAATGGCAAAGGGATAACCTTTACATTTTTGAGCCACTTTTAGGGAATTGTGCACTCAGCTCCATTCATGATATTACTCTTGGTTCAACATACATTTAACATCACTTAGTATCACCTAGTATTACTCAACAACATAATAAGTTTTATATTAGTTTATGTACCTAGTTAGGTGTATTCATTCCTTTCTCTTCTTCTCCCTCTTACCCAAATTTTTACATTCTTATTTTAGATATAGTGTATCTAGTAAGAATTGATCTACTCTCTCTTTTTTGTTCTAGATTTGCACTTTATATCATGCTCTCTCTATGTACACCCAACATCACATAGCTTCATGAGCTTCAACTTTGCAAGTAAGTTCATGTATGCTTTCTATTTTTATTTTATCTTAGTATTTTTATTTTTTGTATCACTAAAATAAAGGTGGGTAAATGTATTCATATAAAATGTGAAAATTGGTAACTTGAGTGTGGATAATGACACCCAACCCATCAGTCCCTCCTACTTGCTTTCATGACCCTCATAAGCATAATTTTCATTGATTCTTAGTCATCTATAGCCTTTCAAACCTGATCCCAAATATTTCAAACTCTACTTTCCATGATAGATCAATCCCCCTAAGTCTCGTATACTTAGGACAAAAGTGCCACACTAGGACTATAATACTAGTCCACTCCTGTCTACTTTTGGTGCTCCTATCCAAGTGAAATTTTGGTCCCAATGGTTAGTTCATTATAGTTCCCCATATTTTTCCTTCTTATCCTAGTGTAATCACATTCAAACCATGACTAATAGATCCTTATAAAATCCCATTCAAAGAACATTTGGAAAGGGTTGGAAATTATCACCAAGCAAACAAGAATACAAGTAAGAATACTCAAGAAATATTCCCTATTCTCTACATATAGCCAACCAATATAATTACAAGCTTATTAAAATCCTTACATTAGTCCCTAGCCACCTCAATAAAACCTAGTTTAGTATTTTTCATATTCATACACTTAATTTCATAAAGCACATCAAGTGGGAGAAATGCATATGGCTTGATCCCTCTTCAGAGTATTTTTATGTAGGTACAGTACCCACCCAAGGGGTGTGGATACATGTTCAATGAATCTTACACACACTAACCCCCCCTCATTAAAATTAGTTAAAGTATAATGGATTATAGGGTTTTAAGATAAAATATTCTCTACAAGGATATCTAAAAACTTATGGCTATTGAAACTTCATGGATAAGGTCACACAAACCTAGTGAACAAAACCCAAAAAGCTTAGATCCTTAGGACAAACACTGTAGAGGTGGAATAGAACATTGGTGCCACTCCTATCCACTCTCAATGCTCTAATATAATCATAAAATGAAAGTTAGATCTTAGTTTGTGACAATGTCTCATTCTTGCATAGTGAATTCCAATTGTTGTCTTAGTCATATCAACCAGTTTCTAGCTAAGTTTTGTTTTCCTATCCTTTATTACTATTTTTAGAAAGATCAAAATTACAATCTAAATTACACAAACTAGTAGATTAATTATTGCATATTTATTTACTAATTTTACTGCTTAGACTCTTTTACTAAATTAGGAATAATACTCCAATCCAAAAATTGTTAAATCATTATCAATAAACTATATTGACCCTATCTGATCAAATTTATTATGTTTATACTATCTCAAAAACTACATTGTCTTTCATTTATAACATTTTGTGTTTTTATTTTTAGTATATGCAAGTCAAATTAACTTTCTTTTTTAGTAATTTAATTAAACATTTGCTTTCAAGTTGACTTCCTATTTATTTTCATTTAGTAAAAGCTAAAAATTGACTTTAAACATTGATTTTCACCTTTTATTTTCTCTTTGTTTGGCTTTCCCTATAAATTATGTTCTGGTAGTTTTCAAAATACTTAGCTACTATTGTGAAGGGTTACATAGTGTTATGTTTAAAATCCTTGTCTTTTATTTATAGACATCATGGTATGATGGGATTTTCTAAATACTCATAGCTATAAGATAGAGCTAAATGTAGAATTTAGTTTCCACATACCTAATAGTATTTAAGAAACACCTATGATTCCCCTTTTTAATGGATCTTATGAAGGCATTTGTATGCAAGTAAAAATAGATAGTTCTATAACTTATCCTACTCAATAATATTAAAGCTTAGATAAGGTAATCAACTAATAAGTATGATTGGAAATACATTTAAAATGGGTTCATGACCAATAATAGATCCGTTAAACCTACACTAAGGGATCAATTTTCACACTATGGCAAAGGAGAGGTTTTCAAGGCTTTTATCCAAATTCCATCTTAATATAAACCTAAATATGTCCTATGACTATAAATAATATTAAACAAGCTAATATATTAAACATCATGGCATGAGTGAATTTTCCAAATACTCATAGCTATAGTATAGAGCTAAATGAAAAATTTAGTTTCCACATACCTAATAATATTTAGGAAACACCTAGGATTCCCATTTTTAATGAAACTTAGGAAGCCATCTATATGCAAGTGAGACTAGACAATTATATAACTTATCCTAATCAATCATTTTCAATCTTAGATAAGGGAATCAACTAATAAGTATGATTGGAAATACATTTAAATTTGGGTCATGACCAATAATGGATTTGTTAAACCTACACTAAGAGATCACTTATCACACTATGGCAAAGGTCATCTTATGATAACCCTAGTTAGGTCTTATGATTGTAAAAAATATTAATCAAGGTAATATACTAAACATCATGACATGAAGGAATTTTCCAAATACTCATAGCTATAGTATAGAGATAAATGTAGAATTTAGTTTCCACATACCTAATAGTATTTAGAAAACACCTAGGATTCCCCTTTTTAATGAACCTTAGGAAGTTGTTTGTATGTAAGTAAAACTAGACAGTTCTATAACTTATCCTACTCAATAATATTCAAGATTAGGGAAGGTAATCAACTAATAAATATGATTGGAAATACATTTAAATTAGGGTCATGAACAATAATGGATATGTTAAACCTACACTAAGGGATAAATTATCACACTATGGAGAAGGAGAGGTTTCTACAGCTTTAATCCAAATGCCATCTTCTGATAACCTTAGCTAGGTCTTATGACTATAAATAACATTAAATAAGCTAATATACTAAACAAATATGCAAGATAATCTAGTAAATTCATATGCAAGATAATATAGTGCTCACCAAATTTTTTGGTAAAAATGGGGAAGATAATAAACATGCAAAGAAAAATATATCTATAACATATAAATGATCTAAGAAAGGAGAGATACAATTCAATATATATTAACTCTATAATATTTACTTAGCATAATCTGAAGGGATATGGATATATTTACCTTGTCAAAGTGAACCCATCATGCCTCAATCTCTCCCTTAGCCAATGGTTTTTTTTAATAGTTTAATGTGGGCTTGTAAGGATCACAAGGAAAAATCAACTCTAGGCTACAAGACTCCTATGCATCCAAGACCTCCAAAAGATAAGTGTTACTTCTCCAAGGTAAAAACCTAAGTAATGAAACATATTATTAATTATATAAGCATATTTAAAATTAACAATAACACATAATCAAATAATCATCTATTATAAATGAAATGAAAGGGGGTATTTATATCCATGGATTTAACCTAAACCCTCTAGAGAATTTAACCAATGCAATTGACCTGATCAACCTCATTAGGTGGGAAATAGAGTCATTAGCTCTTGAAATATGTTGACTTAAGATGGACATAGTTTCATAACATGTTCTAAACCTAAAATGACATCAACCTAATTGAAGTAATTGGAAACATGTTAAAAAGGGGTTTTTACTTAGGTGGGGGCTATTCTATGAGGTGAGCTTCTTAAAAAAGTGTAAACATAGGGTTTAAATGCTTAGAGAAATGGATAGGATTAGTTTTTATTGGTTTTAAGTGGTGGTATAAGGGAAAAAAATCTTTAAAATCACCAAAGATATGCCAAACCCTTTGCTAGTGCACCCTATAAGGTGCACACTTAGAGAGATTGAGATTAAATAGGTTCCTACAAGAGAGAAATCATTAGTAATTGATAAAGTTTAAAAATATTTAATGTATACATATTCCCCACTTGAATCTCATCACATGTAACATATTTGTAATAGGGAATGGTGCTTCTATTAAAGAACATAACAACCCACAAGGCTAAGCTAATAAATTTTAGTAAAAACATAAATTAAAATGATAGTAAGTAAATAACCAAAGTATTGGAAAAGTATCATATACGTATCTTGAATTAAATTTATCACTAAATTATTGACTTTTATTTTTAATTTTGATCATGGATGGAGCATTAATTACTTTGGACAAACCCTAGGGATACAAAACTAAAGATAAAAAACAAATAAACATAAAATAAAAGTAACTAAACTTTGCAGAACTAAAATAAATCACTTGGTCAATTGGTAAGCTAGGGTGATAAGTGATAAGTTCTAACTAAAAATACCAAGGGAAATTGAGAGTAAATTGGGTAACCAAAAAATATAATGCTACTAAATGACCAAAAAACTCAAACAAAATATACCTTAAGTAAGAAAAGTAACAAATTAGATCAAACCAATGACATGTGATAGTAAAATGATAAATCTAACATAAATGTAAAAGAAGTAACAAACCAAACTTTAAAAAAATGGAAAAAGAGCATAACATAAAACAACATTGATGAGTGAGAATAACTCAAACTCACTCAATAATGGAAAAATAAAAATAGAGAAATAGAATAAGATGATCCACAAAAATATTGATAAATAATGTTTATTATAATTTTTTTTTAATGGAGGAAATCCAAGAAGGATAAAGTAATGGTGTAAGAAAGTAATTCATAGTCACTCAAAAATATAGTTTTAGTCTTAATATAAACAAAACCAAAAAAAAAATTGGTAGCATATTTTAAGAATATGTGAATAAGAGAGAATAAATAAGTTCAAAAATAGATTTAAAAACAAACTTGACTATCAAAGGGGGAAATTAAATGGATGGTAGGGGAAATCTAGGTGATATCAAGGTAGAAAATATTTATTGAAATCAAGACACTTAAATGAAGTTAGCAAAAAAAAAAATGACTTTCAACATTAAGGACTCTAAATAAATTATCTTAGCCACATAAATTTGGGTTATCTAGTGACGTATAAATATAATCCCATGAAGGCTATATGCATGTAAAGTAAAATGGGCCTAACTTCCCACAACATGTTCCCCATTCCTTAGGACCCTTTATATAGTTGTTAGTTTACTACAAATATTGGGTACTTTTGTGAGAAAGTAGGTAGCACTATAGATAGTTTTGAATCTTATATCCTAGTCTAATAGCCTACCACACCCAAATGGACCTCGACTCTATTATGAGGCCAACAATGGAGTTTGAGCTTCAACTAGAATAGAAGGTGTGCTTAAATAATCATATATTTTGGTGTGATTTTAAATTTTAAATTTTTATTTTTGCATTTTTATCATTTCATTTTGTTTTAAATTATTTGGCTTTTAACATTTTTATGGATTTTTTGATTCTTCCTCCATAAGGATTTGGAAAAATAATCATGGCTGTTAAAAATGATTATCACTAAAAAACATAGACTTGGTAGCTAAATAAAATAACTTAGAGAGCATGATATTTATGAGTCTTGTAATTACATGTTAAATAATAATTATCTCTTGAAACTAAACTTATTGTGCCCAAAGTGGAATGAAAATATGGAACACTAGGAGAGTGAACATGGAATGATTGAGTTACCTCGAACCACATAAATGTGAAAGGATAAAATGATAGGTAAGTATGACAGTAAATCATAAGAAATAATGGACATATAGTGAAACATGCATAAATAGTTTGTTTTTAAGGTATACCTATAAAATAAATAAAGCTAATTTTGAGATTATGAGATCACAATCCTTAACCATTGCCTTAATTTATAAGAAAAACATTACATTTAAAGATAGTTTTGAAAAATTAATAGATTTTATGAGAAAAGTCTGGTCCTATCCAATGACTTACACTATAACTCATAAAATATAAACTAAAATGGGTAAAAATGCCATGGTGAAGAAGGATATTCCTATCTATCCAAGGTATTGTACTATAACTCATAAAATAAAAAGGAAGTAAAGAATGAAAATAAACTTGTAAAATTACAAATTCATGATCAAATGGAAAATGTTAAGTCTAGACTATGAAATAAAATATATTGATGAGAATGGCTAGATCTTATCCATAGTCTTAAAATTCAAATCATGAATTAAATGAAAGTCATAAAGATAGACCAAGTGACTAATGATAGGGGATAAATCTATTGAATAGAATGTACTATTGTAAATTGGAAATATTTTTAGGAGACCTATAAAAAGTATTATTATTTATAGTAAATGGGAGTATGAAAATAAAGTAAATATTTAAGAAAAATATTTACTTAAAAATTGATCATTCATGTGTTCTTTGAAGACATGTCCTTCATTAGTTTGTAATCTATAGACCAAGGATGTAGTTTACAAAGTAAGGACCCCACCATTTTTGGGAATATTTTCCTTATTTATCATGTGTATAATCTAATTTGAGTACTAAATAACCAACATTTAAATTTCATACTTTAACCTTTTTATTATGATGTTTATAAATACGAACATTGTATTGGTAGTTATGTCATAAAGTAGCCATATGGTGCTCATTAAAGAAGTCTAAATCAGGAATATAGTTTTCACATAATTCATCACCAAGAATTATACCATTAAGAGATATATGTAAAGATGGGAGTTCAAATTCTAATGGCAAGATAGATCTAGACCCATATACTCATGAAAATGGCATTGCCCCAGTAACAATGTTTATGCTAGTGTGGTAAAACCAAAGCATGGGATAGAGATGGAGGTACCAATTAGTAAAATTTTCTCTAATGTTTTTTTGTAAGATTTTATTTAAATTTTTTTTAGTGTATTATACTTGGAAAACACATTGATGATGATAAGGTGTTGAGAATTTGTGGAAAATTTTGAATTTCACACATAATTGTTTCATGTCCTTATTTTTGAAGTTGACACCATTGTTAAAAATATTGGTATAAGGAACTCTAAAATGATAAATTATTTTATTGAGAATAAATTTAGAAATGGAAATACTAGTGACATTAATAAGAGTCATGGCTTCTACCTATTTGGTAAAATATTTGGTAGCAATTATAATGAATACATGACCATCTTATGATCTAGATAATTTGCTAATGAGATCTAATACCCATATAGAGAATGGCCAAGTAGACTCTAATTTGTGGATTTTAGTTCAAGAATATTGTATTATATCATCATGAAGTTAAAAAATATTACACTTTTTAACAAAATTAATAACATATTTTTCTAGAGTAGGCCAAAAGTAACCCATACACAAGCATTTGCAGGTTGTATCATGATCGTTATAGTGACCATCACAAATGCCTCCATGTGCTTGTTCTAGGAGATTAGGAAATTTATCTTGAATTACATAATGTAGTAGGGTTCCTTATGCATTATTATAGTAAAGGGTGTTATATCTAAGTACATACTTAAAAGATTGTTTATGTATTTGAGTATTATCTTTAGAATTCATGTCTGGAGGTTAGGTTTGATGTTCAATAAATTTAATTATGTTTTTATACCATGGGATTTGTCAAATAGTAACAAAATCAATGTGAAAAATTAGAAAATCATTTTTATTTTGTAAAGAAGAAACTATTTTTATTATTTGAATAAGAAATTAAGAATCATGAGGTACTTGGTGAGGGTAAAATAAAGATACAGATGAAGTGAGAGAATAATCTATATAATTTTAATCTTTTAGAATTGGTTTGATAATAAAAGAGGAAAATTATTTTGCAAGTTTAATAGCAATTTGATGATATGAGATTAAGTTTTCAATTTTACATTAATAATCACCACTAACTTGATTACATATAAGTTGTGAATCATCTAACACGTGTAAATATGGGATATATAAATCAATTTAAACTTACACACCTAGTATTAGAGCTTCATATATAGCCATGTTATTGGTGACATCAAAATTTAATTGAAATGATAAATTTATAATTTTACCATGTGGGTTGGTTTGGATACATCCTACCCCAAATCCTTGAAGGCATTTTGTGACATAAAATTGAAGTGTTAAAGTATCTTCATCTAGGTCAATTATAAATTTTGATAATTCTTCGATGAATACTTTAGATTTAGTGGTAGAATGAGTGTAATCCTTTTCTTCTATATTATTTTCTTCTAGATCAGTAGTGAAAATATGAAAATAATAGTTGAGATAAATTGCTTGGTTAAGCCCTTTTGTATAAATAATTTTTTCATAAAGGATAGTATCTTGAAGGTGATTTATAGTAGGTAAGGAAGCCACCATGAGTTGGTATGCAGTGACTTGTTCTTTGAAAAAAAATTGTGTAATAATTAAAAGGTAAAATTCCATCAATAAGACCATCCATTTGCCAAGTCTATCTCTAGATAAAAAATATCTATATAATAAATGACAAAGTGGATAGGAATAGACAATGACATAAGTGGTTTGATAAATCATACAGTGATGGAGCTTTTCAACTACAAAATAGATAACAAGACAATCATGTTATTCCTTGGTACAACATTTTTAATAATCAATTAAACCTTGAATTATATAGTAAATGGCATATTCCCTACTGATATCATCTTGTTGGGAAAGTACTACCTCAATTGATATGGGGGTAGATGATGTCTATAGAATTAGTGGATAATAATTTGAATGTGGATGAAGAGTGGCAGGTTAAATAAAAAATTATTTCATACTATCATATGATTTTTGTCATGAATCTATCCATTATAGATAATTACCTTTTTTGAGAAGATAATTGATGAAGTAAGTATAGTAAGCCATTTTTTTTGGAAATATTGTCATTGATGTCAAATTAGCATTTAATGTCTAAATGTGTTTTAAATATTTATATCTTCGCTAAAACTGTGTTACTATTAATTAAATATTATTGAATATATTCTTGTTTGCATAAAGACAAAAGAGGGCCCATGAGGAAGTTGAAGAGTCATCATTAAAGACAAAAGAGGAAAAGGACACATTTCTCCATGAAGGGTCACCTTGAGGAATCTGAAGAGTCATCACTAAAGACAAAAGAGGAAAAGGACACATTTCTCCATGAAGGGTCACCTTGAGGAATTCGAAGAGTCACTAGGTAAAGACAAAGAAAGAATCTAAAGGGTCATGCAAGGGTGAATGCCAAAGGTCATTTGGAAAGATATAAAATGAAGCTTGAGAAGCCATTTAGATATATGGAAGTGAATGATTTTATCTAGATAATAAGAGCAGAGGAAAGCAGAGAAAAGAGAAGAGATATAGTAGTGTGCTATCATTTGTTGAGAAAGCAACATTGAGAGATATTTGTGTGGTATACACAAAAGGGGTTGGTGCTTCTATGGGTTGGTGCTCATTAATAATTTCTATGTTCGTGCTCAGCAAAGGGGTTGGTGCTCCTATAAGTTGGTGCTTGTGAATACTGTAACTTGAGTTGGTGCTCATTTATATACTTGAGATTGTTCTCCATGGTTTTTCCCACTTTGGATTTCCACATAAAATTTGGTCTCTCTCTCTCTCTCTCTCTCTCTCTCTTATGTGGTTCATGTTATTACTTTTAGTTTTATTACATATCTTGAATGTATGATTAAGTGGTTAAAATAAAAGGAATTCGATTAAGTAAAATCTATATCCTATGCTTAACAATTGGTATAAGAGCAGGTTCCTTTAGAAAGGGTTTAATAACTTGAAGGTAGATCAAGGAAAGCACAATATGGCCAAGTAACTAAAGAGGGAGAATCAAGAGTTGAAATTTTTGGTTGAGGATCTTAAGGAATAGGTGTGTATCTTAGAATCTAAGTTGACTATAAAAGCAAAATAAAATAATATATTTATTCAGGATCTTAAGAATCAGCTAGAGGTTGTAAATTCAAGTTTGAAATCAAGAGAATAAGAGTATAATTAGTTGAAGGTTGAGTTAGGTTCTTTAAAGGATAATCATGAGAAGCTCATAATCAAGGTTGATAAAGATCATGAAATATTAGTCCAAGGTAAGAAAGATGCAAGTTTTAAAGGAAAATTAAAGAAGCCAATCAGGCAACCCAATGCTTTCAAGTTTTCAACTTATTTTCATGGCCATTATTTTGTTTTTCATCATGTTGGTCATAGGGCAAGAGACTGTATGAGGAGAAGCAATCAGTCAAACAGATATGTTAGTCACATTCAAGAAGAAGGTATGAGAAATGTTGTTTGCTTTTGTTTTCATAAGGTTGGCCATATTTATAAATTATGTCTAAATAAAGTAAATAGATCTTAAAGGTATGTTAAAGGATACAAATCCCCTAGAAGATATGAGAAGAGCCAAATTCAGGTTTGGAGACCTAAAATAGTAAAGGTTGATTAGGTTGAGTTTAAGAGTGAGAATAAATTACTTGCTATAGTAGATAAAGAATTAGATAAGAAGGAATTTGAAGAATCTCTTGTTACATTTGAGCATGAGCCTTATCAAGATAAGATAGTTGAAAGAGTTGAGAAGATGAAAAACATCATGAATGATGAGGTTAGTAAGTCAAATAAGTTAGACATGCTTAAACAGATTCTAAGAGAAAGACACAAGAAGATCAAGGAAGTAACAGAGGAGATGTGGGAATCTCTTGAGATTTTTTTGTAGGACCATTTGTGTGGGGTGTCTCTTCTAGGCTTCAAGGAGACACTTTTAAGAAAAATTGAAGCATGGTGGATGCTATTGGGTCTTGGCTATGTTGCATGATAAGAAGGTGAGTTGATAGATTAATTTGTATATCATTTGAGGGGGAGATAAGTGTAAGATACAAGGAATAAGTATATAAATAGGTTTAAGAAATATGATGCTACAATAAGAGGGAGTTAATGTATATTTTCAATTGGTTTAGTTTATAGGTCTTAGTTTTAGGTTGGCATATACAAGATAGGTTTTCAAAATTGGTGATAGTTTCAGGTTGCCATCAAAGACAAAGGGGGAGATTGTTGGAAATATTGTCATTGATTTCAAATTATCATTTAATGTATAAAAGTGTTTTTAATATTTATATCTTGGATAAAACTATGTTAATATTAATTAAATATTAATGAATATATTTTTGGTTGCATAAAGTCAAAAGAGAGCCCATGAGGAAGTTGAAGAGTCATCACTAAAGACAAAAGAGGAAAAGGATGCATTTATCTATGAAGGGTCACCTTGAGGAATCTAAAGAGTCATCACTAAAGACAAAAGAGGAAAAGGACACATTTCTCCATAAAGGGTCACCTTGAGGAATTTGAAGAGTCAGTAGGTAAAGACAAAGAAAGAATCCAAAGGGTCATGCAAGGGTGAATGCCAAAGGTCATTTGGAAAGCTATAAAAGGAGGCTTGGGAATCCATTTAGATATATGGAAGTGAATGATTTTATCTAGATAATAAGAGTAGAATAAATTAGAAAAAAAAGAAGAGATATAGTAGTGTACTATCATTTATTGAGAAAGCAACATTGAGAGATAGTTGTATGGTATACACAAAGGGGTTGGTGCTTCTATGGGTTGGTACTCATGAATAGTTTATGTGTTGGTGATTAGCAAAGGGGTTGGTGCTCTTACAAGTTGGTGCTTAAAAATATTTGAACTTGATTTGGTGCTCATTTATATACTTGAGATTGTTCTTTGTGGTTTTTCCCACTTTGGGTTTCCATGTAAAATCTGCTCTCTCTCTCTCTCTCTCTCTCTCTCTCTCTCTCTCTCTCTCTCTCTCTCTCTCTCTCTCTCTCTCTCTCTCTCTCTCTCTCTCTCTCTCTCTCTCTCATATGGTGCATGTTATTGCTTTCAGTTTTATTGCATATCTTGAATGTATGACAAGTGGTTAAAACAAAAGGAATTTGATTAATTAAAATATATATCTTGTGCTTAACAATTTCTACAAAAAATTGATGAATTTCCCTAATTTATCAAGGTATGTTCACATGTCAAGATTAGAGTGATGAATAGGCATGTTGACAATAACTTTTATTTTAGTAGGATCGACATCAATGTATTGAATGGAAACTATTAAACCTATACATTTACTATATGCAACTTTGCATACAAATTTATATGGATTAAATTTGAATTTATATTTAATGAGTCAATCTAAAAAAATAGCTAAACCATTAAGGTAATTTTTATGACTTTTATATTTGGAACTAAGGTCATCCACATAAGTTTCAATAATTTTGTGAATAAGATCATGGAAAATATGGGTCATTACACATTGATAGATGGCCCCATCATTATTGAGATAGACAAGAATTTTAACATAACAATAGGTGCCCCATTATGTAGTAAATGTAATTTTATGTTAAACTTCAGGAGCTATATGAATTTGATTATATCCTGAGAAACTATCCATAAGTGATAAAATTTAATACCTAATGGTAGAATCAATGATAAAATATATTGAAGGTAATATAAAGTTATATTTTGGAAACACTAAGTTTATATTATGAAAATTGATGCATATATGAATAACCATTGCAACATTTTTATGAATGGTAATAATTTTTTATACCCATTCTGAGTAGTCCACAATTTTAATGAATTTAACATCCAAAAGTTTAATGTTTTTTTCTTGTGACATAAGGTATAAATTTCAGGTGGGAACTTTCATTACTTTTGTCTAATGGGTTTAGCATCTATATATTTGATGATGTTATGAATAATGATGCTAGGATCAATTCCTGACATATCTTCATATGACCAATCAAACAATTCATGATATTTGTTAAAGAACATACTAAAGTTACCACACTCCTCATGAGTGATATATTTTGAAATATTAATATGTAAAGGACACATTGGTGTACCCTATTATATTTTATAGTTTCCTTAATTAGCATAGAATTTCCATCTTGGAAATGGTATGGAGAATAAGGGAGGGAAGAAATAAGATGTGTTTTAGAATCTACACTAGCAATGAAATTATTAAAACAAGGAATATTTTGCTTAAAGTTAACAAGTTTATGATGTTGGCATGGAAGCTAAGGTTCTCTATCATGGAGTAATTCAAGTATATATTCATCAATAGGAAGTGTAGATAAAGGTGCATATTACTCAACATCTAATTCAAAATCAATGATTTGATTACCATTATGATCATATTTAGAATGTATTTATTTGAACTTAGTGGCTTTAGCATTAAGGTAATTTCTAGGGTAATAGTGGTTATAAATATCATATTGGGGATATTTGGTTGAGTAAAGTCAACCATATTGGCAATGTTTATTTTAGTTTGTTTAATAGATGAAACTGTATAACTTTAGTGGTATCAATACAATCGTAAGGAGGAATGGGTTTTTCATAAGCTTCTTGAGTTAATATTTATTCAATTACCCATGGGGTATATAATAATAGAGGATTAATGGGAGGTACATAACCTTCAGGTTCTAATTCAATATCAAATGATATATTAATGACATGGGGTTGAAGGCATGCATTTATTCTAATGTATTTTGATAATGTTATACATTTAAATATTGTGATTGGGCTTGGGCCATGATATAATTATCATCATAAGTGTGAAAAATAGTGTAAGATTCTATTTCTATAGAAAAATTAGTAGTTAAAAAACCTAAATTTCTAAACTTTTGAGGAGACATAGTTAAGGGATGTTAAGACATTTGGCCACTCCATATTCATCACATGTAAATTCATATTCTATGTAATAAGCTTCATATGCATTACATGGAGGGGGAGTTTTAGTAACATTGTCAATTAGAGGAATAGTGAGATCATGTAGAAGTGAAAAAGGAGGAAGCCATTCCATAATATAAGGAGGTAGTCTAGTGGTATTAAAAGTGTTTTGTAAATAATTATGTTCATCATCATCTAAATCAATGAGAGTAACATGTAAGTTAGATTCATGTTAAAAAATTTAGGGAGAGGTGCACTATTTATATGGGGAATGGATGGAATATGATATTGAGATTTAGGATTTGGTAGTTATATACTCCATGGATTAAGGTAATCTTCATGTTTGTAACATTTGCCATTATGAATGAATTTAATGCATTGAATACCTAAAGAGATAATGGCACACATATAATGTGTCCATAGGCAAGCAAGGAGTATGTTGTAAGATAGTGGTAAATCAAAAACCATGAGCTTAGTATGAATTATCTTAGATCCAATAGTAAGTGAGATCCTAATACAACAAAGTGGTTTTTGATTTTTTTTTATCAAATCCTCTACACACAATACATGTTTGTTTAAGGTTTTCTTTGTTGTATCTAATTTATTATATTAACCAAAGAAAGGTACATCTACTAATACTTTTCGAATAAGGGTAGTATTGATCATAATTTTGATAAAGAGGGGTGGATCATCAAATTAAAAAAGAATTTCATCATTAATCATATCATCTTAAATGAATTATATGGATGGTTTAGAGGATGTGTAAATGGTTTCAATTGTATAACATTATGTAAGTGAAGGATATTTATAAAGGAATTATAAATCAAGTGATGGTGGTTCTTTGATATTTTTTAATTGTTGTATAAGGAATTTATGATGATATAGAGAAGTGCAAACTAACTCCATGAGGGTAATTTTACAAGGCATTAAATTAAGTTATTCCAGAAAATTCCAATGTAGTTTAGAGGATGAAGAATCAACACAAGGTTTATGAGGTACCATATTTTTTATAAGAATAGGAGAACTAGGTTAGGGTTATGGTTGTGGAAGTGTTTCCTCATTTGATTTAGAAGATGCGGATGTAGTAATTTTAGCATCTTTAAGTAATTATTCATCGGTGGAGGGTTCATTAGGTTTAGTGATATGGTCTTTGTGAGTATGTTTCCATATATAATTGAATTTTACCACATTCACATATTGAGAATTGGTATAATACTAATCATAATCAGCATTAATTTTAAAAATATTGTCATTTGAATGTTGTACATTAGGGGTAAAAGAAGATTTTTGAGGTTTAGAAGATGTGGTCTTGGTAACGTGTTTCTTTTGGAAAGATTTGAAATAATCATGATGATGAAATTTTATGATAACATCTTGGTGAAATTTTTCTCCTAACATAAAATAAACAAAAAACTTAATATTCCCATGACGTGTTTCATGAGAATGACCCACATCAACATGAAACCAACAAAATTTATTTGGGGCATACCATGATGGTATAACATTATTATAGGTGAATGGTTTAGATGGAGATAATAATTGATTCATTTTTGGGACCATTAATGGTGAGTGGGAAGTAATATGATTATCTAATTTGACTACTCTTACTTTCATTTGAGGAACAATACTTGTAATTGCATTAGTTGAGGTTTGGACATATTCTTTGGTTAATCTATGACTTAACTCAAATTGTTTCATAAGTAAATCTTACCTTTTGGCTTAATCAAAAGCTTTGTTTAAATTCTATAGAGAATTTTTTTGGATCTTACATTGAAGTGAAGGTGTTAAAGTAGTGATAAATAATTTAAATTGATTATCATAATTCATGTTATGATAATATTTATGAGCTGATGATTTATATCTTTTGATGAAATCATGAGCTAATTCTAAGGTTGATTACTTAACATTGATAAAATTACTAAGATAATTTTCTAGATCATTTTGTTGAAATTATTGACTAGAACATTAACCAAGTATTCTAATTATGCAATGGAATTTTGAGGTAATTGGTTATGCAATTATAAAACATCATATGTAAATGTTTTAACTAATAATTTAGTAATATCAAAGGTATTTATTTGGATCCATTCCTTATATAGATTGCCAAATGCCTTAAGAAAATATGTAGGATATTTAGTTCCATCATATTTAATAGTTGGATAAATATTTTTAATATCAATGGAGATAATAAAAGGAGAAAAAGGTTCATTTTGTATATTATGAAGCATCCTATTAGACATAAGGGGTTATAAAATGATATTCCCTTTTGCATCTCTAAGAAGAAGAGGAATAAAGTTTTGATTATTTTGAGGTAATATGAGAGTAGGTTGATTAGTCATTTATAATAAATGATGTTTCATCATTTGAGATGTGTTTGTTGTTTACACAACATTCATTTATTGGATTATTTGTGTAAGAATTTGAGCAGTGTCAATTTGTGTATTTTAATTATTAGTATTTAAAGGTGGAATATTATGATTATTAAGAGGAGGAATGTTAGTTTTGGTAGGAGTAAAAATCCATTATTAGGGTTAGGGATGTTGCATATGAGTAGATTCCCTATACAATTATTCATTAAGCTTGTATCAATTATCTTAATGGTTTAGTAAGGTAGTTTGGATAAGGTAGTATCTTGAGAAGTATATAATGGATTAGAAACATCTACATCATCAATTTGGGTTATTTTAACCATGTTGTAATAAATACATGAAGGATGGGAAAAAGTACACCAGGAGTGATTATCCTCTTGGGTAGCTAAAGTAGGTAAAAAGGAACAACCCATGTATCATCTAAATGGATTAAGGTTACCAATAAAGATATGGATAGGTGCTTTCATGATGTTTAAACAAGGTAATAAGAAAGATAAGAAAGTGTAAATTATTATTAAAGAAAATAATTATGGGAATAAGATGAAGTTGGCTAGATACTATATGAGATTGACTAGTTGATTTTTAGGAATGTAAAAAATTGTGTCGATCAAGTATTACACATTTAGATAGGTCAATGCCTGAATGACATGATAACTAGTAAACTAGATCGGCCAAGTAGTACAAAGTTGAACATGTTGACATAGTTAGAAAGAAATGAATATAGAATAATCTATAAAATATTGGGTTGAGAAGGTTCAATTAGTTATATAAGAAGGAATATATAATAATCTATAAAATATTGGGTTGAATGGGTTGACTTAGTTATATAGGCAATAAAATAGAACAATATGTAAAAGATTCGGTCGATTAGGTTGAATTAGTTCTGTAGGTAGGAAAATAGAATATTCTATAAAAGGATGGGTTGAGAACATAAAATTATTTCTATAGGAAGGAAAATATAATAGTTTATAAAATACTGGGTCGAGCAGGTCAACTGAGTTCTATAGGAAAGAAAATTTAAAATAGTCTAAATATAGATGATTCAATTTTAATTACAAAAAATAGAAATAAACATACAGGCAATTAGGTCAAATTGGTTGATCTAATTTAAGTAAATAACATAAACATTATATCAATGCTCACTAATATAAGTTTATATAAAACATAAAATAAAAAATAAAAACCAATAATAGTGAAATTTAGAAGCTAACTAATTTCTCAAAAAGAATATCAAGAAGTTGTACTAAAGTTTTTGATTGAAAGTGTAGGCTCCCAAAAATACTTGCTTGTCTATTGGATAGTGTCAGCTAAATATTTTAGGGCAATGACTATGGAATAAATACCATTTACATAGCCCATTAAACTTGGTTTCAAGGGTAAGATAGAAGTGAATTATTAGTGTTAAAAACTAACTGATACACCAAAAAAATAAATGGATGGATGGATTCCTAAGATTTAATAAAGAGGGAAATCTTAGGCAATTCAAAAATACCATGAAGTAGGTAAAAAATAAGGCCCATGTTTACCTCTATACTATGGATATGAGTATTAAGGAAAGCCCCTCACACCATGATATCTAGAAATGATAGACAAGGATTGTAAATAAAGTATCAAGTATATATTCACAATAATAACTAAGTAGTTTAAAAACTACTGGTACATTATTTCTAGGGAAAACCAAATAAAGTGAAAATCAAAGTTTCAAAAGATAATTTGTAGTTTTTGGAAAGTAAATAAATAAGAAAACAACTAAAATTAGAGTGAGTTTAATTAATATCAATGTAGGTTAATTCCCTTTGATTAAACTAAGAGGAAAATTAAAATAAAAAAGTCTATATGGCTGACTTAGTTGTATAAACAAAATAGAAAAGAATCGAGCTAATCAATTCAATCTATTGAAAAATAATCCAAAAAGAACACTATTGAGTTAGTTGACTTAGTTTTCTAGATAGAAAACATATACAAAACTAAGTTAAGATGGTTGAATTAGTTTACTATAAGGGTGAAATTTTATAGAATTGAAAAATTGGTAAAAACAATACTTAAATTTAGATTTTGAAAAATAATGAGAAAATGAAATTACTTAAATTTTGATAAAAAAATAAATTACTAATTTGGTTAGAGTGAACCTAACAAATTATATAGAGTCAACCAGGTTGATGTAGTAGTTTTCCTAAATATGTTGAGTTATATTTCATTGTGTTGTCTAGATGTAATTTTGAATAAAAAGTTGAACAAAATTGAAAGGCTTGTCTCAGTTGGAAAACCTAAAAAATATGCCCTAACCAGGTTGACTAGGTCAATGAATCTATAAAAACCTACACATAGATTTGAACTAAGTTGGAAAAGATTATTGAGTATAAAAACATGCACATAGAGTGTTAAACTATGTTGATAAGGTCAATCTAGTTGTCTATAGAGAAAAATTAGAAATATGAAAGGGTTAGCTTCACATCAGGTTCACCAAAATGTATGCAATTGAAACTAAACAATTCTATAACTTATCCTACTCAATAATAGTCAATCTCAAAGAAGGTAATAAGTTAAAAAGTATGCTTGGTAATATGTTTAAATTAAGGTCATGAACAATAATAGATCTATTAAACCTACACTAAGGGATCAATTATCACACTATAACAAAGGATAGGTTTCCAATGCTTCTAGTCAAAAGTCATATTGTGATAACCCTATCTAGGTCTTACAATTTTAAATAATATTAAGCAAGCTAATCTCCTAGATAGCTATTTAAGCTAATCTAGTAAATACATATGCAAGTTAATCTAATACTCACCAAATCTTTTGCCACAAATGGGGAAGATAATTAACATGTAATAACAAATATATCTATAACATATAAATGATCTAATTAAGGAGAGATACAATTCAATATATATTAACTCTAAAATATTTACTTATCAAAACATGAAGGGCTAAGAATATACTTACCTTCTTGAAGTGAATCCATCGTGCCTTAATCTCTCTCTTGGTCAATGGTGCTTTGTAATAGGTTGTTATGGGATTATAAGGATCAAAATGACAAATTATCTCTAGGATATAAGATGAATTATATGAATCCAAGATCAAAATATAAGTGCTACTTCTCCAAGGCAAAAACCTAAATAATGAAACCTCTTATCAATTATATAAACAAATTTATGAGTAGTAATGATGAATAATTGAATAACCCTCTACTAGAAATTGAAATGAAAGGGGGTATATATAGCTATGGATTGACCCTAAACCCTCCTAGGAATTTAGCCAATGTATGTGACTCGATTGACCTCATTAGGTGGGAAATAATGTTGTTTAGTTTTAAAATATGTCAACTTAAGCTGACATAATTTCATAATGTGTGCCAAACCCAAAATGGGGTTGACTCAATCGACATAGTAGGAACCATGGTAAAATGGAATTTTTCTTAGGTAGGGGGTATTTTAAGTGGAGAGTTATGTAAGGAAGTGTATAAGTGGGGTTACAATTCTTAGATAAATGGTTAGGAGTAACTTTTTTTGGTTTATAGTGGTGGTATAGGGGCCAACAATACTATGAAGCATCAAAGTTATGATAACCCCTTTTTCAATGCACCCTTTAAGGTGTGAACTTAGAGATATTGAGGTTTGATGCATTACTATAAGAGATAAATCATTAATAATTGATATAGTTTAAAATATTATGTGTATACACCATCCATCAATCTAATTCTATAGTGAACCGGTTAGTGGTTGGCATTGGCATGTTACTATTTGCTTACCCTTGAAATTGAGTTTAGTGGGATATGAAAACAATAATTTCTCTATATTCAGTGCTCTAAAATATTGGTTTAATAATATCCAATGGATAAGAAATTATTTTTGAAAGCTAAAAATTAGTCACATACTTTTAACACATCTCCTTGATCTTAATTTTAATCAAATAGTTATCAAAAATATTAAATCTCTAAATTTCTACTTGCTAACATATTATGTATTATAGACTATATCAAAAACCATTGATATAATTATATGATGTGTGTTCCAACTACATTGGCCAGTGCTGATATAGTGAGTAGGCTACATTAACCAGGGTCAATATATTATACTAAATTTGATTTATGTTTACTTTTATCATATTGTATCAACCAATACCAACACAATCTATTCAAAATAATGATAAATGTTTACCCCTAGATCTAACCACATCGAACATGCTTGATCTAGTCTATCCTTTCACATTTATGTCTATGAAACTACATAAAACTAGTTTAATATAGTACATTTCCTATTCCTAATTTTGACAATTTCCCTAGATCTAACAACATCAACTAGGATCAATATAATTCCATCTTTCCATTTATACCTATGTAACTACATAAACTAGGATTGTTATATTACATTTCTTATTTTTGATCTCTGTACATTTTGGTGACAACATCGATCCAACTTGATATAGTCTATCCTACACATTCATATTGTCACAAATACATCAAACATAATTGATATAATATATTTTCTAATTTACTGGTTTGGCTAATAACACTCATTTTTTATAATCAATCACAAACCTTATTAATCCTCCAATCTATTTTAACATCATGAGATCACTTATTAGAATCTTTCTTGATAGTCTTAACCCATCTAGATTTTACATGGGTTGCCCATTCCTAACTACTTTATCCACAAATGATGAACACACTTCATGGTGTAATTACTTCCAATGACCATCTAGATATATCAATTATAACATGATTCTAATCACCCAAAATGATGATCTATATGATTCTCATATCTTCAAAAACATGTATGACAATACCATTTATACTTATAACATGAATGTTAATTTATCCAAACTTCCATAATTCACCATTAGAATAATTTATATTAACCTTGGAAACCCCACCTATCATTAATATATGGAACACTTTTCCTACCAATATGTAGATTCCATCCCCTCATAATAATCAAACTCCACCTATCAATGCAACTAAAAATATTGAACAAATGATTCAAAAACTGAATGTTATGGAAACCAATAATAAATCCCAAATGATCCAAATTCAAAATCATATCTTATAAATGGAAAGTCAAATTGTAATAATATTGCAACCAATTTTTACACAGTGTAATATTATTGACATGATAGGTCTGATGATGATGTAGTGACCTCATAATAATTATCAAACAATAAAACTCTAACACTTTATCCTCTTTTACTTCCATCTCTCCTAGGTATCCCAAAAACCCCCTTTATTCACCCTTTTATCTTCTCTTATCCTGATTTCAAAAATTTATCATTGGTGATGGAACCACCCGTTTAGGTGATAGAATTACCCTATGAGGTTATAAAACCACCACCTTGGTGATAGGTTTTTCAAAGTGGTTGTGTAAATTACCATGATAGTTCCATCCTAACATGGTAATTTTTTAAATTAAAATAAGGGTGATTTTGTAATATGTAGTAGTGATTTCATCCCTAGAAGTGGTGGTTACATATCTACCCCTAAAAATAGGGGCAGTTCCATCATCATGTTTTATCTTCCAAATTTAGCCTCTATGATTCATTCATTGATGTGTTTTGAATTATTATTATTATTATTATTATTATTATTATTATTATTATTATTATTATTATTATTATTATTATTATTATTATTATACACCCTATGTTCACCTCCAATCAAGCCTAACTCAATCTCTCTTCTATTTTCAATCATTTTTAGTCCCTCTTAAGTTAAAATCCCAGTTAAAATCCATGCGATATCCATTGATTTTATACAAGTAAGCTATTTTTGGCTTGATTTTGGATCCAAAAATTTGCATTTTAAGGTTAATATTTTTAAATATTTTCCAACCATATCTTTCTATAATTTATTTTGAGCATTTATTTTATTGATTTCATGTTTGACTACGTAGTTCTGGATAAAGAGAACCATTATTCTTGTAACTCGATACTTACAAGCAGCGTCTTCAACCAACCATAGCTATTTTTTATTTATTTTGAGTTGTGTATATTATATTATTATCCCATTTGTGATATTAATTTATTCATCATCCTTATATATTTCTTGGAATCTTTATTTGGTTAAAGTATCTAGCATACTAAGGACCACAATGTAACAAATTTCTTACTTTCCACTAGTCTACATCAGGATTAGGTTAGAGGTTCTTAGTTTATATTTGTTTGTATTATTATATTAGATTATATAATATTAGTATTAAATATTTTATTATATTAAATATTTATTTTGACAAAAAATTCAAAATTTATAGGAGAAATAAGTCCCTTACTTTTTCCATCTTTGCTAAAAAAGTAGTAAATAAAATATTTATTTCGCATCCCTTTAAGTACATTTACTCTCATTAGCATAAAATATTGAAATAATAATTTAGAAATATTTTAGTAAAAATTTCATACACTTTAATCCAACAAAAAATTAAGTTTTTCATATTCAAAATGAACTTTATTGAGCTCAAAATAATCAACTAGCAAGCAACAAAACCTTCGATAAACTCTAGGTAAATAAGAGGATTTAATATTTATGATATTATCATTATTTTAGATTAATTTTAATGTTTTTATTATTTATATCAATATAAAATTCATAATTTATATCTCTTTATTTTTCTTAAACAAATCATTCAAAACTTGCATGCACTAACTAGGAAAGTTAGAAAACTAGTTTTGTTTGTTTGTTTGCAAGACAAATGTAAAATCATTAGATTTTTGTTATTTTAGGCTAGATTATTTATTAAATTATTTGTATATTTATAAAATATAATTCATATTATATGCATATCCATAATAAAATTTAAAAAAATACAAAACATCTTCACTTATATTACGTTTAGACAAAGCTAGGCAAAATCAAAATCTTTCACATTAGAGTAGATTCCTCTCTCCTTACATGCATTATAAAATCATGGGAAAAGGATAAAAAGAAGTTTTAATTCAATTTTATTTCAATTTTTTAATTTATTTACTTTCAAAATTTATATTTTAGTAAGTAATAATTTTTAAAAAATTAAAAATAAATAAACATTGCCAAAACCCTTGTCTAATTATACAAGCTAAACAAAACCTTGCTTCTGAAAACACAAGTCCTTTATATATATATATATATATCATAAAATTACACATTACCTAATCCATTTTCACTCATATTTCTTGAAACATCGAGTCTTTTTAGAGAAAGTATTTTCCCCAGGGTTAGAGCACCTTGTCCCACAATTAACATATAGTCTAATATTAATACCAAGCTTAGGAGAGAGGTATTCCATTCCACCACAATAAATCACATCATTTTTTATTACATAAATGACTTATAATAAATATAATTAATTTTTTATCCATTGATCATCATCCTCCCCAAAATAGGGACCATCATTACAACTTTATCTAGGCCTAGTTTCCTAGTCCCCTTTCTTTCTTCTCAGGTCGAACCTCCTTTTATATCATTCAAATTTATAGGTGAAATTGAATAAGAATATACAAAATTATAGATTTTAAATTATTACATAATTAATTCATCAAAATATCCTACATTTACTTAGTCTTGGCATCGACCAGGAGATTTACCTCCTTGTGATATCAAAGACTGAAGGGCCTTGGAATTATATTTGTGCATAGCTTAATGATATAAATAAGTACCATGATGTTTTATATGTATTTTTATTTCACCATGAGAACCCATTTCCAATACCCATTCCTCCTAACAACCAACACAATCTATACTCCATCTATTACATTAGCTACCTTAACCTAATCTTAGGGAGTAGAGTGCATAGTTTAGAATGTGTTATTCACATGTACATAGGCTCAACATAATCATAATTTTGTTATTAATAAGTTATAATATTCTAATTATAACATTATTAATCAACATATTATGCATAAAAAAATGATTCAACATCTTAAAATTTAACCTTTAGCTTCTTTTATTATATTTATAAACATTGTAAATATTTTTTTAACTATCACAAATGATGAGACTAAGGATCTAACTATTTTAATCAAATATTTTGGTAATATTTATAAGGATTGGATATAAAATAATACCTTATCTAATAATAAAATCCTTATCAAAAAATTTACATGAGATGATTTAGAATGGTATAAGAAACTCCCTTAACATTCCATTATACAACTAGAAGATTTAGTCAATGCTCTAGTTAAGGAATTTCAACACACCGATCTTCTTGAAAATAGACTTAGCCATTTAATAAATGATAATAAATTAATTAATGAATCAAATCATACCTTTATAAAATAATGGAAATTATTAATTCACAAACTATATCAAAGTCAATATCAAGGTGGCCCATAGAACCACCTGATTCAACATAATCAACTTACAATGACATGTACTCATGATGCCGAGGCCTCCACCTCTAGAAATAATACCATTGATGTTGTTAATTAATTGGGAGTAAAAGGAAAAACTAAAATAATATGGTTCATGGAGTTAAAATTTGAATAAGAGGAAAACATTGTTACTCACACCAAATAGTATCACCCTATGACTCTTCATCACTCAAACATTTTGGAAACTGAGTATATCCTAAAACATTTAGGGAATTATTATTTAATTTTATAATTAACCAAGATATATTACCACATTTAATTCATTTATTTACTCAATAAATACCTTGATCATTGGTCAACCTTGCTTGATACCCTAAGATTGGGGTATCTATCTAGCATTAATCCTCCTCCATAAGCTCAGATCAACCACATTGATTTGGACATGTTTCCACTTGGTTATGAATCATGAGACACTATTTATTTATTTTATTTATAATTATTCCTCCTATATTTTATATTTAAAAGAGGGAATATATGACATTATGTTTATAGGTTCATATTTACAAAAAATTACGTGAAGAGAACCATGGCTGATGATGGAGTGGCCATCAATATTTTTTCCATTTTATTCCTAAAAAATATTGATTATGGGGAACTAATTATTCTAAAATTAATAACACCCTATTATTCTATGATATCCTCAAATATACTTCCATAAGTATGATTTTACTCCCAATCACTTTGGGCCCTAATATATTGATAAGTGAGTTTTATGTCATAGACAAAGACACCAACGGCAATATGATCTTAGGAAAATCTTAGACATACATTATGAAGGAAATATATTCAAAATTATTCCAAAAAATATATTTCTTACACCTAAGGAAGGTATTCATAGCTTATGAGATCATAAACCCTTTGATATGTTATAAATAACCATGCATAAACAACCCAAGTTACACATCGATTACCATATACTTACCAATGGGGTCATGAAACCCTTATAATTGGTTGATGTTATTAAAATCATAAAGCCTAAAGTTGTTATATTAAATAATGGGGAATTAAATATCCTAATTTATGTTAAAAATTAAGTTAAAAAAGAAAGATGTAGTGATGGATGAAAAGACCATTCGTCCAGAACTAGTCACTGGTTCTGGTAATATCCACCCTATTTATAGTTGATATCATCAATTTATTAGAAAAATACACTCCAATTATCCTCCCATTAGACCCACAAGAGTGGGGACCTAAAATTTATCTAATATCAAATCAAACATCCCCAAAAGGGATTAGCTAGTACACTAGACCTTTGCATGATAGAGGTGTCTAGGAATGAAGATGTCCCCCTTCATAACAACCATCCTAGTGACTAATAACATTATCACCCAATGATCAGACATACAAGGGCAAGTCATGCTTCACATTATACCCTTATCAATTCTAAACCTCTTAGAGTATGCTCTTTGATCACACTGTGACAGGGCCATATTAGTTTTATAGAGTTATTCATCTATTAGGTTTCTTCCTCCTAAGATGTTATCCATTTTACTTTGAGCTACACCTAATTATAATTCTCATTATTTTCTGAGTCCCACATCATGTAACTAGACCATTCCTTCTCCCCCATACATGCCAATACTCAAATAAAGGATTCATACTATGATAATAGGTACTATAGAAATAAATATTAGAACCCATTATACATAGATTCCTTAATAGAGACCTATTATTCTCCTTACAAAGAGAGAAGACACCAAAAATGTCACTAAATTATTATAGGCTTTCCCACATATAGTAATGGGGAAAATAATACTACCCATGTCTTATCAACAATACTAAAAGTTTCATAACTATGTATACACACATCCTTAACTAAAATGAGATCCCAATTATGCTGGAATTTTCCACACATCAAAATAAGATCCTAATTATGTCAACATACTTCCCATGTAAAAGAGAAGGCCTAATAAGTGGACTTATAAAATCCTAGAGGTTTCCCTTTTTTCATCCTGACCCTGAGAGTATACCTTTTGAGTTTTTGCAAGACCTTTCTTTCACCCCATGAGGGGGATGGGGTCATTATTATTTAGAGTTTTAAGACTAGGAATCCCAAGAAGGGTTACCTAATTTTTTGATATCCATATAGTTGAGATATTAGAATACTAAGAAAATTCACCAAATGAATCTCCCCCTTCTACACATGATCAATGGATCATTTACAATGATGGGGCCAAGTGTCACCTAGATGTTGGGTAGGAGTCATTCTAATTTCTCCTAAAGGGTGAGCCCTACCTTTTGGTTTCAATCTAGAATTTAAGTGTATAAACGATGGGGATAAATATTAGGACTAATTTATTGGTATGATAATTGAAAAATATTTGTGTTGTCAAAAATGAAGAATCCAAAGTGACTACAGTTGGTTATGAACCAAGATTTTGAGGTCTATTAAATTAAGGCTGAGTATTTTTAGTATATAAGATTTTTGTGCATGATATCACTAAAGAGTTTGACTTAATTTCTATAGAATTAGTCACTAGGGAAGGCAAGCATATTTATAACTCCATGGTTGTTTTGTATTCACACTTTGATCCTCATCCCATTATGTTGGAGTTTTATTTCATAGTTTTAGTTAGCATATAACCTATTTTGCATAAAACTCATAATGAATAAACCATTGCCTGTATTAGAAAAAACAATGATTCATTAGTCCTTGATTTATCTAAGAATGATGAATATATTATTAAGTTATTATGATCTTATGATGACTTAAAATTGATCCACCATGAGAGGGGATTCTTAGTTACCTTTTATCCCACATTATCCCTTGGGATTGAATACTATGATTCTTACTACCACACTGAGGATTACCTATCTTTTGATGATGAACATGGTGTTTTAAATGTAGAGGATGAAGATATTTATCTTACCCTAGTCCCAAACATGATTAAGGAGGATAATGTCTCCTTCATTGAAATAATAGAGTCTCAAACTTATCAAGATATGGTCTTTACTCTCTAAATATGAGGTACAAGACCATAATCAACTCCTCATATAACTCTAAAAATATTTCACTTCTCTTACACTAACATGGTAGGTATCAAGCTTGATGTGTCTATACATAACCTAGTTATAATGCTTAATGTGAAACTAGTCAAATAAAATCTTATGCCCATCAAGCCTAAGGTCATGTTGATGGTAAAAGAGGAAGTCATCAAAATTTTAAAAGCTAGATTTATTAAGCTAGTAGACTATTATAAGTGGATGTCCAATATTGTACCTATCTTTAAGAAGAATTATAAAATTAAGAAATGTATAAATGTTAAATATATCAAAAAATTATGTCCAAAATATGACTTCCCTCTCCCATCCATTAACATCATTGTTGATGCTATCATGGGATATGAATTACTATCACTCATGGATTGTTTCTCTAGATACAATCAAATCTAAATTTATAATGAGGATCATAGTAAACATATTTACTATGCCATTGGGGATTTTTTTTTTTGTGGTGATTCCATTTGGTGTCAAAAATATAGGGGTAACATATCAAAGGGTCATGACCCACATATTCCATGATCTCAGTCACAATATAGTGGAGGTTTATGTAGTTGATCTTTTGGGGAAAGTGAAATGATGAATAGACCACTTAGAGGTATTACCCAACATATTAACATGATTAATTGGATATGATGTTACTCTTAAATTACTAATATTTGACAAATTTTGGAATTATTCCCTCCCATAGATGAATAATGCATCATAACATTTTGAGGTAAGTTGCAAGTCATTAAATGATTTATTCCTGATCTTGATTATGCCATTCATCCTATAAACAACCTACTTAACAAGAAAATTATATTAACTTAAATAGATGATTATTAAGATGCATTTAAAGCAATAAGATTATTACTTATGTATTCCCCCATACTCATGTCACCTAAACTATATAAGCCATTCATACTTTACATTAGAGTGATTGAGCTGTCCCTTGTATGTTATATCAAGAAGAAGATACTAATAGATAATGCATATTTATTTCATTATTAGTACATTTTTCAACTATGAGACATGATACACTCAAGTAAAAAAATGATTAGCTACAATTTTTGTGACCAAATGATTGTGAAACTATATTATCAATAAATAAACAAGGGTTATTATTAAGGAATCAATCCCTACATACATTTTAACCCAAATAGCTCTCTCTAGGAAGGCTAGGTTCTTCTTCATCATGTCCTAAGCGAGTATGATTTAACTTATGTCAATGAAAAGTTTGTTAAGGGACAAGTCATTACTGATTGGTTGGATGATTATCCCTTGGAAGTTAATGACCTCATTGCTATTGACTTTCTTGATGAATTGATCTACTATGTATAAAAACCTTATATTATATCCTCTCCTTGGTACATAGATATTATCAATTACCCAATTGATCGCATTTATCTTGAAGATTATAACTCATATTATAAGAGACATATTCATGTAATCTCATACAAGTATGTTATTATAAATAGAATATTTTACCATAAGGCCTTTAACAACATGATACTTTGACGTGTTGACCAAGAGGAGTCAAAAAGATTCATATTTCATTGTCATAGTGGCATTTATAATGGACACTTAATTTCCATGAGATGGATCAAAAAATACACATGATGGGATATTTATAGCCCACTTTATATCATGCTGCCATCAAATATGTACAAAAATATGATAAATGTTAACATTTTCACATGAGATGCATGTCTAGTAGGGCATTACAACCCATTTTCACTCCATGGAATTTTTCAACTTGGGGTTTAGATTAAGTTGGTAAAGTCTCTCTTAATTCTTTGTATGGTAATCACTTCATTATCATAATGACGTAGTATTTTACAAAGTGGGTTAAGGATATGCCATTAAAAACTATCATGGGTTTAGTCATCATAAAGTTTATCCTGAACCAAATAATTTACCTATCTGGGATCCTATAGGTCATCATTATTGATAATTAGTCCACTTTCAAAAACCTTGATATTCAAGAGCTATGTAATAAGTTCACTATATCACACCATTCTCCCTACTTGTACTACCCATATGTAAATGGTCAAACCAAAGATACTAAATAAACTTTGAAGTAAATTTTGGTTAAAATTGTTAGATATTATTAAAAATATTTGAACTTACAACTCTATCCAACACTTTGGGCATACATAAATTTTTTGAAGACACCCACTGGGCAACTCTATACAAACTTGTGTATGGATATGAAGCTATTATACACTTGGAATTAGAAATACCTATCCTTATAATTCCATCCAAGGCATCCTTGATATTTAAGAGTATAGGGATATGATTCTAACTAAATTATAAATTTTAGATCACCGTCTCAAATAATCATATATTTTATGTTGATCATATGAGTAGAAAATAAAACAAAAACATACATGAGCACATAATTCATGTAGGATACCTTAACCTTAGGCTCGATATTTAGATTGATAATAATAAAGGATAAGGTGAAAAGTTTATGCCCAATTTGTTAGGCCCATACTTGGTGATAAAAGACTTCAAAAATGGAGCCTATCATTTATGAACTCTAGAGGGTAAGGATTTCAATGAATCTATGAAAATTTTCATCTAAAACACTTCTATATCTAATTCGTGCATATCACACTATTCTCATTCACATTATATTTTCATAGTTTATATGGAAATTTTTATATCATATGTGTTTTTTGATGATTATTTGGTTATTGTTGTAGCATAAAATTGCACCCTAGAGAAGTCAAGTAGATATTCTCAATTACAGGACAACATGGAAACTATCTCCCTTCATAGACAAACCACTACAAGAGATGAATATCTAGGTTTGAAAGGGATAACTCCCTTGATTTGTCTCTAAGGATCACACTACACTAATATAATCACTATTTGGGTTGAAAATGGAATAATAAGACATAAAATAGACCTATGTTAATGAGGTGATACACTAAGACAACTTCACACAACACAATTGCATCTGCACTTAAGAAAGAAGACTGCATAATTATTTCTCATAGAGGTATATTATCTATAAGTGGGTGAAAATAAGGTAGAATATAAGACACTAATGATCCATATCACACTTCAAGACACACCTAACAAAAAATACACTTTATGAAACCTATTAAAAGATCATTCACACAAGATTTGCAAGAGCAAAAATGAAAGCAAGGCAAACATGATCATCACTTGTCAACCACACAAGCCACTTAACACATTTAGGAAATTTATTGTATAGATTGAATTCAAATTATAGTGTCAAAAATAGGAGGGACTCACCATACCAATTGTAGAATCAATACAAATATAAAATGTATTGAATTTATAAAACACATGAGAAGAGAGAGAAGAGGTGAAACTAAAGCATTACAATACCAGGTGTCAAAATTTAGAAACCAATTATAATTTCCATGGAATGAGGTTAACAATAAGTCAAGATGATTCTTTGAGCATGTGTCAATCTCAAATAGAGCAGCTTCCTCAAGTTGGGTAGACCTTTAATTGCTTTTCTTTAAAATTGCCTTTATGATGTTGTGGAGTGCACTTGAGTGTCCAAAAATTCCATAAGAATCCTTGAAACATATGGTATATTATTATAAGGTATAGAAGAGTTTATTACATGTAATATACTCATCCTTATTGATGAATTCATCATTTTTACTTGTCACTCACTACCAAAAATCATTCATCGCTAGCCCTCTAGGTATGTATTCACACTTGTCATACAAATGGCTTGTAGTTTCTCCTAAAGATGCATTGTATGGGTTTAAAGACACTTTTTAAATACCTCATTTTACTCTTTTCCATCATTTAAACCTCAAAAGTCTCTAAGTCACCTCTCTCATTATCTCTCTAGGTAATCACATTATCATCACTATGCTATATTATGATTTCTTACCATGAATGGTCTCATAGAGATGTTTTCATGCTTCACTATGGTAAGAATTGAGTTTGGGAAGCTGAAACAAGTCCCTAAAGACCTCCCTCAATGGATATCACTTATTCATCCTCTTCTATACCTATAAAACACTAAAAAAATTTCAAAAAATGTAGATTTTACCTTGTCTGATAAGTGGTGGTATGGACCAATTGGGTGACCAAGTACCAAAGAGAGTCTTCAACAAATCTAAAACAATTTGCAAGCCATTTGACTACTCTTTAATTCATTTCCAATCATATTTTTCCCATAAATTTATAGCAAGGGTTTTAGGAGGGTTTTAATAGGTTTTGTTTCTTAACAATAGTTCATAAAATATTGATGTCCAAAACCTAAATCAATTCCAAAAATATTAAGTATAGGACCCTTACCAATTTCCCCTAGATTCTTGACATCTCATGCTTGGTGTTCATATAAATATGAACACTTAAAATTGGCCTATTGAGCTTTCTCATACAGTCTAGATAGGGTATTGGGACCCTAATTTATTTAAGTATGGATCCATGCCAAGTCAGTAGATATCTTGGTGTGAGACAATCATTTGTTATGATTTTTATTTTGGCATCTTTTGCACCAACTATAAGAATCAGCGAAGACCTAGTGCCAATTGGTAGGGGGTTACTTGGCACCCAGTTTTTTAGGGCATCTTCTTGAGGGGTTTCACATGGTGACCATAGTACAAAGGGTGCTAGGTGATGGAAATGGAAAAATGATCAACCAAGGCTCCAAATCAGCACCCGTGTGCACCCTCTACCCTGGAATGAAGATGCTCTTATCTTATATAAATCCAAGCTCAATCTAGTGAGTAAAGAGATGGAAATTGAAGTAGCAAAGCTCTACAAAATTGGATCTAGATATTATATCAAGTATGACATTAGCATAATTTTTAGCTTGGATACCTTTGAGGATATAATTATATTTCCCAAGCTCACCTATTGGCTGCTAGGTAGTTTAGTAGTTTAGATGAGCATTTACTCTATTTTCTCAATTTGAATTGTACTCTATATTTTAAATATTAAGTAAATAAAGGTCAATTATTTTAATATATGGTATCTTTCAATTGAGTTTATTTTACCTCGTTATTAAATTATGAAATGTTTATAATAATTATAATGGTTATTTTAATATATGAATGTGGTGTTTGAATGAAGTTTTGGTTTAGACCATTAATGGCATCTATATAGTTTATGATGACATCAACATATTATGTGGGAATACTCTAAGTATAGGAAAGATCCCATGTCAAGAAATGATATATATGCCTAAGTCACTAACTTAAGAATAAACCTTTATTTTGAAGAAATCCCCCTAACCCATCAAAGCACCAAATGGCACTACACCTAGTAAGATAAAGATATATGCCTTTGAGACAATAAAACCACTAAATATAAGCTTGTACCCCTATGACTAGAATGATCTCCCCTAATAGGAATTATGCCTATATACCATCAACCTAGAATATAAATTTTTTCATTAATGAACCTACCAATGTTTTTGTTGCATTGACCAAGTCCTATGAAGGATGAGTTGTGCTATAACACAAATAGCCCAATACAGGCCCTGGTTCTTTCTCTATTATGCCTCAAGTGAGCCTATAAGGATTACACCTTATATGAATTGATGTTGGAATAGTTGAGTGATACATTTTGATCACTATGGGATTAGTATATGTTTGTTCCTAGTTGTAATGAGTATATAACTAACTTGGATAACTGGATAAGCATCTGACAAAGTAAATGAAATAAAAACCCCACTTAAACTATAACATAGGTCTATCAAGGAATTAGGCCAAAATGACCCCCTATGTGATTTTATCTAAAAAATATGGATCCCAATAGTATTTTAATTTATATTTAATGTCCTCAAATGTTTCAAAAATCTCTCATGGCCATATGGATCAAGTTAAGTGCATGTAGGGCTTAGGCATAATAGGCCTAATTATGTTTAATGCATGTTTCAAAATTATGAGTTTTTATTATGAATTTAGGTCCATTTATATATTTATTAACCTTTATTATAATCTTATACAACATCCCAAATTCATTAAATATTATCCCTTTCATCTATCTCACTTTCTCATACTAAACCTGTAGGTTGCCTAGCTCATGGAGTGCCCTATGCCTAAGATAAAACATAGGTCATATCCCCTATATAAATAAATAAATTGAGGATATTGATGAATTTAAAAACTAATTATTATTATTTTTACCAATTTTTATATTTATATCACATCCATATACCCCTCAAACCTTCAATTCTTCAAAACTAGCTCACTAGGTCTTAATTGTCTGTAGAGGCTGACATCTTAGGTTGAGTGACAAGTAAAAAATTATCCTTAATATATAATTGAATAATTAAGGTCATAAGAAATTTTTGTTAATAATTTTGGAGTGTTATCCAAATTTTCACCATCCTACATCTCTGCTAACCCTCTCAACATGCACATTCCATTTAACTAGGCCTAGTTTGGAATCAAGTTGTCTCATCTTAGGCAAATGAGAATCCTGTTAGTGACCTTCATGATTAATCACCATGTTTCATTCCATTTATATCTATTGATATTAATAATATAATTTAAAACCAAAATAATCACTATACTTACAATCCATGCTTCTTATCTCCCATCATCAACACACTATGGGTCTACAAGCTGACAGTAGGTGTTGTTTGGGGATATGAGACTTGTAGGTGGTCACCTATGTTAAATAACTAAAAATAAACTAATTTTACTGAAATTAAGGTCATAAAATCATATTTCATTAAAATAAGGCCATTTTTTCTTGATTCATACAACTATTATGCCATGTTTTATTGTAACACCATTCTAGCAAAAGTATTGTAGATTACTAAAAGTCTATATTGAGAACTTGCTTAAATTATAAGCCTACTCACATCACCTTATCTTGACCAAATACCTAATTTATCATGTCAATACATTTATGATAGGCTTAGGATACATGAGAGAAACCATTAGGCCTATGCAGACTTCAAGAGAATTCACCATGGGATGTCTTTTGTATGAGCAAATACCTTATTCGAAGAGTTAAAGGTAACATGTCTCCCAATTGAAACTTACTCATTATGGAAACATAGACATAAGTATATCTATAGTATAATGGATTAACCATTATCATAATGGTACTTTTAATCCAATCAAACCTGATTTAATGTTTTAATGAGTTCAAACACCCTCATCTCAACCCTCCTCTATCATATATGTATTGACTCTCAAACCATATTAGAGACTACCTGCAAGTCAATATGGTATATGATTGTGTGTGCTAAATTGGTTCTCATAATCAATTTCTAAACATTTTAAAGGCTCAATATCATATATTTCACCTTATAAACATCTCCACAACTTTGAAACCTCTTTACCTCATCATAATGACTAGCTAAGGCCTAGTTCCATAAAACTATATGTGATAGTCACATGGAAAATTGAGTGTGTGCATTTCTTAGACCTCTCACTTCACTAAGAGATGACTTTTTTAATTCAAAATTTAAAGGAATAAATGATTATCATAAAATAATGGATTGAACACATATATCATATTTGTTTTGGATACCAATATAGGAAAATGAGATTTTGCAATAGGTGAAACAATGTCTATAATTTCAATAGAGTCTTCTATAAACAAAAAGAGGTATCTCTGCTTTTTTATTGATCTCCAAAAATTAAAATATGATTTAAAACATTATGATAATGAACATAATGATATTTAAATACATTTACACCACTTTTTTTACTTAGAACAATCCAAACAAAGAAGGAAAAATAAGTTGGTGGGGATGTGCAGGTAATTTTGGGAGAACAACCTTCTTAGAAATGGTTAATGAAGCATAGTACACCAAACTTGAAACTATTAACATGAAGTTAGATTATCACCAACCAAAATAATTTTCTTAGAATCACCTCTTCTTGTCCATACTATGCTCAAACTAGTTGACCTTTTTATCTTGTCTTGGAGAGTAATGGAGAATATGAACTGGTTTTTCTCATTTCTAGACCTATCAAAGCTTCTTGAGCATGTAAATGAACCAAAGGGACTTTAAAGGACACTTATAATCCTTCCCATGTGCCAAGTGTACTTTCATTGTCCTTAAAATTTCCCTTAATTGCCTATTTTATAGTGATCTCCTTAGATGGATGTTGAACCTACATTATGTCAGTTATAGAACTGACTCTTGACACTCAACTAAAATATTAGACATTCACTTACACTTTGGCACTTTTGTCTTAATAAATTGTACATTTCACAAAATGACTCAAAATGTGACCAAAAAGATGACATAAGGGAAATATTAAGACTATGACACATATGACTAAAGTGAAACACATTAAGTGACCCTAATATACATGACTAAACATATTTATGACTTTAGCAAGACCCTATAAGAAGTTTGAATATATAAGGGCTGGCATAATTTGACCTAGGGTCAAATTTGGTCAACATTTTGGTGATTTCCTAGGTGTGGTAAGCCTACTATGCCAGAGACTAGTAGCTTTCTCTTATCCATTGGGCTATGGGGTCACTTATACATTGTTGTTAACACTAATATGCCTCTGAAAGAACACCAAACACACTAAAAAATAAATAAACAAGTAATAAGATAAGAAACAAAACTCACCCCTATTTTCTCATAAACACTTAGGGAAAACACAAACAAAATGAAAGGAAACACACCTATCCTAATATGTACAATACCTCAAGGCACTTGAGGTGAATAAAAATCATCTACATCACTTCAACCAAGTTCAAAGATAATTATCCTTTCATCCTTCTTGTTCCAAGAAAATAGATCCTCATATGGTGCATGATTTTCAATGATCACTTATTTGTGGAGGTAATCAAGAGGCTTGCCATGTTTGTAGCTTATATTGACTGAAAGTATGTCACTTTAAACTCTTAATAATAATCCATACATCTCACTAAGGTAATTAATTATATTTTTATCTGACTTGACTTCTATCATGTTCAATTGACACTCCTCAAAATGCATCTTTTGAGTCATCAAAGATGTTTTAACCTCAAGTATATTTAAATCATGGCATGCTTCTTGTTTTAAGTCATCAAGACTATCCTACTTACATTTATTTAACACTTCATATTATACCAAGGGCATTTATTTCTCAATTGAGATCTCAAACTCTTCTTCATGCTCATTAATCACATCATGTTCTACCAAGGTTGCTTCTTATTTAATAGAGATCTCTAGATCCTCTTTGTGCTCATTAAGAACATGATTGGCCTTAGCATCAAGTTTGTACTCATCTTGAAGAAATGAAGGTCTTATAACCTCCTTAAATTCTTGAATAATGGTATAATATTTATACCACATGTCATCTACCTCTTCATGTGTTCATGCTTATGAGTGCTCTCTTCTTTTTTAGGTAGAATGAGCTGTTCATTAGGAATTTCATGTTTTAGCAAAGTTGGGATACTCACATTACCATGCACATATACAAGGTAGTTTCTCAATGTAATTTATTCTAAGATGTTGTCATGATATACCTCAAGGACTCCATAAATATCCTCATGAAGTATGTATGTTCTAAGACTAGTTTCTTTAAAACCACCTTGCTCAGCTCGCCACTCATCAAGATACAAATTAAATATGCCATCTAGGAGAGTTAGAGTTTATTGATCACTAGCATGATCATCTTATTCAATTATATTAAAATTCATGTTATAAGTGTAAGGCACATAGGGTTTAACATGAAAACTAGAAAGAGGCTTTGACTTGATTGTCAAATTTACACCATATCTAGTTCTAAAGCCCATGTAGGACCAGTCTAAATTTATATGACCTCCAATTTTAGAAGTGAACTCTCTAGATAGATAAAGTGCAAAATGAGGAGGCACATCAGCCACTACAACATATTAAAAAATGGTGAATGTAGGACAAACATGGATAATGATTTTCAAACTAATGATTAAACCAATGGTCTTCACAGTTGACCCATGTAATTAGAGCACTCCTTTGGCATGGGGTTCATACTTCAAATTATTATTAGCTACCATCTTGGGCATGATACAAGTACTAGATCCACTATCAATGAGATAATTATGTACCAAATAATATTCAATAATGATGGATAGATAGAATTGAGGAGGTTTATCTACCTTTTGAACTTTGCTTGATTGACCTTTGCTTGGATTCATGGTGTTTAAAAAGGTTACCTCTCTTTGGATAGTTTGTTTAGATGTCAAAATAATCTTGGAAAACTCCTCTTAAACTATGTTTGATTTTTTAGATATAGCCAATGTATCCCACATTAACACATTCACTTGAGACCTCTTCATTTGCTCCATAATGTTAGTGAAAGGACCGCTAACTCTTGTTTGCCCACTAGAAGCAATCATGTTGCCTACACTTTGAGAATTTAGAAGTATGAAAGCATTTCTAATATTCTAATCTCTTTAACTTACTTATGTACTTGGAATTACATTAGCCATACTTGGTCTTGTACTTATTTGAACATTCATTGGAACACCATTGGTAGTACCTTGAACTTCTTCAACATCCATCCTCTTACTCCTAGTGTTTATATCTATAAAACTTGTATCAATGCTTGACTTCCCTTGATGATTGACTATATATGAGTCATCTTACTACCAATTTCCTCATATAGATCCCATTTGATCACCTTGACCATTAATCACTGCTCCATTTGATACTTCATCTTGAGTCATAGATAGCATAGTCCCCAAATTTGCCATAAAATATTGATTGAAGGCCTCATTGACATAGGGAGATAGATCATAAGGTTGATCTAAGGAGAGTTTACTATTTTTATCTTAGGAAAGATTATTTTGAGTACTTACTAGTGTCCTTGAGGTGAAAGGAGTATTGGAATGGTAATCAGCATATGGCTTAGATTGGACCAACTGTCCTTGACCTTGAGTATGACTTTGGAAAGGAGGTCTATTACCTTGATAGTTGGGATAGGATTGATTAGGATGATAATAAATTTAGAGGGGCTTAAATTGATATTATTGAATGATACTCTTTAGATCTAGGATCTCTTATTCCATATCTCTCATCATCTCTACCTCATTAGGTTTATTTAGTTGAATAGGGGCAATATACTTATTTTTAGGTGCAAGAATGGGAGCAATAGTAGGTGTAGGAGTTTGTAAGTAAGGAAAAATAGGCATGTGAGGTCTTGGGGAAATATTCCCAGCTTGAATTAAATAATTATCTACCTTAATGGCCACCTTATAGGCATTAGGTAGAGTTTTACTTCTCATGTATTGTATCATCATTGGAATGTCACTATCAAATGCTTTAAGGTAATAAAGGAAAGCATGGTGAGCTATTAGTCTTACCAAGATTAGGATTATATCCCATGTACTTTAGAATATTGTATTAAAGTCTTGGATGAATTCTTAGGGTGCTCTCCTAATGGTGGCTAGCTTCTCTATTAGTGACAAGTTTTTACTCTTATCCTCAAACCTTCTTCTCAATGCATCTCTTAGCTCATCCTATGTTGTGATTGATCCAAGTGCCAATGTTCCATACTAGTCAAGCTTTTTTCCTTTGAAAGAGATAATGAAAAACCTAATTGTAATGTTTTACTCTATGATGTGATGGATATTTTAAAATTTATCAATATTGATTATATTTTCAATGGGTGTGATGGAAGACTCACTGATGCATGATGGAACATGTTGACCAAATTTGACTTTTAGGTCAAATTGGAGCACCCCTAGTAGAAAAATTGATTTTTATGCCTATAAGGCGGTATAATTTATTGCAATGAGGTGTTATATATGTCATTTGATGTTAATTAATGTTGTAATAGCTTTGGTTAATTATTTTCTAGGTTTATTTATCATTTTGGGTCATTTTAAGGGTAGATAATAGTGCATTTAATGCTTTGTACATGTTTCTTAGGAAATTTAAAGTTATAAAAATGTGATTTTATGTCCCATTTGTCATTATAAGTCTTATTAAACTTACATAACTAAAATTATTATAGGTTGTTTAGAGAAAAAGTAGTTTTCTTGGCAAAAAGGAGAAAGTGGCACTTGTATGACTTCACTAGGAAGTGTGCCACTTGGAAAAGGTGTAAATATGAATCTTAAGATTACCTAAATTAATATCCACAATTGAATTGGTATAAAAATTCCATTTTCTTCCCAAAACCATTCTACTCCATCTTTGTCTTTCTTGGCATACTAAAGTGACTAGCATGTTTTTACTTAGTATGATTAGCACAAGCAGTTTCACGATAAATGCTCTTGGGGGTGTATTCTAAACTCATAGATATTAATTTCAATAGTAATAATTTTGATAATTATAATTTTTTCTTTATGAACAATATATTTGAAGTGGATTGTGTAAATCTACCTATCAAGATGTGCATCCTTTGGTTTTTAGTCTTGTTTGGGAAGTTTGTATAATTTGGATATTGAGACTTATTTTAAAGCATGTTGAATTAATTATAAAATTATACACACACTTGGTTTCACATTTAATGAGGTTTTGATATGATAATCATCTCAATTTGTAGGAAGCTACAATTTTTTGAGTTATGGGTACTTTTCACCATTTTAAGGAGTTTTATGCTTTGTCAATGGATTCATATTATTGTGTTAATGTCTTTCATATGTTTTCAAGGTCTAAGTCATGGATTAATAAGTATGGAGGATATAATATATCTCATTCACTTTTTTCAAGCCTAACAGGGTAAACATACTTATAGGCCCTCTCCTAGTCAACTGTAGTTGAGTGTGAAGGGCAGAGAGTAAAAAGATCAGGATCTTTGGTGTAGGTTTGACCTAGATTTGAAATGAAGGAACCTAAACTATTTATAAATTACCATGGGAGTATTTAAATTCACTTTTATAATGTTTCTCAAATCCTAAACATGTATAAGAACCACATTTAAGGGAAAAAGTAATAACATATAGTCAGCTACAAGTGACTGAAGCATAGTAGGCCTTGGTTGAGGTCTAACCTAAGAGTCTAAATTGGAAGGTATATAACATAAATGATTCAAGGATCCTTGATATACCTTTAAAGGTTTCAATAGGACACAATAAAAATTTAAGTAGTCTTAAGAAAGGCATAAACACCTATAATAGGGCTATCTTATCAGTTAGGCTTGACTAAGGAAAGGTATGAAGGTTGATAAATGAATAAGAAGATTCCAAGTGTTCCAAGAAACTTCAAATGAACCTTGGGGAGGTAGAGGAGTTTGTGAAATTGTTATTTAATTCAAAACATGTATAATAACCTATAGGAATCCTAATTAAGCAAAACATAGTTAGTCAAGTGACACCTAGTCCTGATTGAATAGTTTCTTGAGGAAGTAAAGTGGAGGGTTGAAGTAAGGAATATATGATGAGACACATCCATAAGTACCATGATAACTTTTATAGGCCTTGATCAATGCAAATCAATCAAGAGGAGAGTCCCCAATGGAACAAACTCAATCCAAATACTAAACCCTACCTAGTCTATCTTGTTAAGAGAACAATTGTAGAGTTTAAGAGTTTGGGGTGTCATATGAGATGACCATGAGCTCAAATTTTGTGTGAGAGGTCCTCAAAAATTTTATAATTTCCTCAAATACTAATATTACCTAAGGGAATACGTGAAGTACCCCCTATTTGTCTTAGATAAGGGGTAATTCCCTATATGTATGAAGTTAGTAGGTTTTGGGAGAAAGGGATAGGGACTGAACCAAATGTTTGTTTGACCTCTTCAATAGGTGTTATGAGTTTGAATACTCCTTGTAAAATCATATGAATCAATCATATAAGAATGAAACCAAATGAAGTAGGTTGGGGAGTTATGTATGCAGCCCAAACTATTTAAAGCTTAGAGCCAAATTTGGAAGTCATTTACATTCCTAGATTTAAGTATGCCTTATAAATCATTGGGATATGTTCATGGGGAAACTCATTTTGGGCCTTAGAGTGTAGACATGCCTATTGAGTAAGCCTAGGACTATTGGCCAAATGGGGGGTATATTACACTTTTCACACGAGTTAAGAATTATATCTTATAAGAACATGTTCATGGGATGGATACAGATGTGTTAAACATTTTGGAGGTCAAATAAATAATTAAGAAGCCTTTTTATCTTAGAAAACCACTCAAACTTGCAGGAAAGAAGAAAACAAGCTTGATAGGCTATCCTATAATGCTCACACCTTTCATGAGGAATTTCATGGATGCCAAAGAAGTTCAAAGATGTTAGAAAGGTCTCCTAAGATCAATTTTGTGGAATTTTTTTTTAGGTTGGACATCCGAATTTTATGAACCAACCTTAACAGTGAAAATAGGTCTAAAACCCTTACAAACCCTTACCTAACACTAGTTCGGAGAAATGGAGTTATATAGATAATATAATGATATATTTTGGTATATATGATGATTAGAATTTGTAGAGGACTCCCTCAAGATACATCACACCAAGATAAGTTTTATGGATTTGTATGGATGGAGGTATAAATAAGGTTTTTCTCACTATTTTGTGTGTTGTACAGGCTACATGAAGATTCAAGAGATGAAACAAAGTTTGGGTGGAATATTAAGAATTAATATAAATCAATATGTTAATTTAATTCCCTAAAAAAACTTTTAAGTTCCAAAATTTTGTGATTAAATTTAGCTAGTCAAATCTGGCATATTGCACAAGCTAGGGAGAAGTGTGAAAACTTCAAGTGGATGGAATTTTGGGTTCCCATGATGTTTAAAATGACATGGAGGGTATTTAAAAAATTAACCTGATTATTTTTATGTATTTTCATGGAAAACTAAATGCATTTTGGAGGCAAAGCATGTAGGGTGCATGTAACGACACATTTTTGGACTGTAGATGATGATGGCTCACTTTTACTTGATTCTAGAAGACTAATCATGTAGAGGCACATATTATGTCAATATATTTCATTAAAATAATTATAATTGGTATCCATTAGTTATGGGATGTCCAAATAGAGGAAATCATGAAGGTAGTTTTTAAATGCAAAATGGGGAGTTTTATGCCACTTTTCATCAAGATTGTGACTTAGATTGACACTTTTTTCTCCTGAACTTGCATGGATTGACAAATATACTCATCCCATGCATGTATATATAATATTATTATCTTTACAAGTTTCCTTGTGACCCTTAGACTTCTCTCTTTCTCTCTCTCTCTCTCTCTCTCTCAAACTCTATAAGGGTTAGCCATTTTGACATTGTATTGAATGCTCCACCTGAGTATGGTGAATCCAAACTAATTTGTATACATTTTTATCAATTAAATGAATAATTTTTACCTCTTAAATTAATTTACTTATTATTTTTTACTTGAATTTTTTATTTTGCTTAAGTGACACTTTTGTTTCCTTAGCATGTTATCTCATTCTTGCAACTTATTTGTAGTTGAAAAGCTTCTTCTTGTAGGTAATGTGAAGTGTTTTATGATTATTCAAGGTTGAGTAAGTTAGTATTTTAATCAGTTCCATCTAAGTCCTCTTGTCTATTCTTCCTAGCTTAGATGTTCATCTTGACCTCATAATGTAACATTGATGTGAGAAGTTGTATATTGGAGAAGTGTATATTTTAGTTTGTTTCTTAGTCTCAAGTGTAGAATGAAATTGGTTGGAATTCATAAATTTTATTTGGTGTATCATATCCTTATTTTATATTTTATTTCTATTATCTCTCTCCCTTCCCCCCCTCAAAAGTTAGTTATAGGTTCAATCCTAATTGGTATATCAAGGGATTTAGCCCTATCTATTACTTCATTCCTTAGGATTCTTACAAGCCTTGAGGTGATTCCATTGTGCCAATTAGATGAGGAGATATATTCATCTCCTCAAAGGGTGTAAATCCAAGTGACAATATTTTTTGGCATGCTCGATGGGACTTTTGTTCCAAGATATTGAGAGATTTTTGGTGTTGTCTCTCAACATTCAACCTTTGGAGGCATCTTTTCTATCATCAATGGTGACTCCAAAGACATATAAACTAGTCAAGTATCCAAATTTATCCTTTTAAGTTTGATGGTAACATAGTTCTTTGTGTTATTACTTTTAATGAAGATTAATGGCTAATTTTGGTGTTGACATTTATCTTACACAAGTTGGTGAAACATATCCATCTTGTTCTATTCCCTATAAATATGAATATGCTCTTGGTCAACCTTGTTATAATCATTATCAGTCCCACTATGACCATATCTATCCATATCATGAGTTATATCTATCTTATAACCAACATTCTCAATGTTTTACCCCTCTTAGTCAACCTAGTCCTTTATTTAGTCCATTTCCACTTTCAAGAAAGCACTTTTGGGCTATGAGAGATACATGTTGGATCTTGAAACATAAAGAGGATGTGGTATAAAATTTCATAATCATGTCATTTAAAAGGTAAGAGATGCATTGGAATTCATCAAGAGAGAATGGGTACCTATTGAGAAAGCCAATTGGCAAAGGCTCACAAGTGAGATGCTTGATGTGAGTGGTTTAGCCTCTTCCTTAGAGAATAGGCTAGAAGTTCATGAAAGGCAACCTCACCATCCATATTAGTCTTCATATCCATTTTCCCAAGTTTCATACCAGCCATACATGACTCCTACACATGAGCTAGATCAATCCCATCAAAGTCATCCTTTTCCAAATTAGTTGGAAGAGAGAGCTGAAAGAATAAATCTTATGTTTGAAACTAATCTTGATAGGAAAATTGAGTTGGATAATATAAATTTTCAATAGTCCATGTTGGTATAAAAAGAAGTGGATTTAAAGCATTAATTTCCATCTCACATTGTATCCCCACCATCTCAAAAAGATACTCATAATCATAATGTCCTAAGTTGGAACCAAATAATGGAATCATGGGGAAAGAAGGAGGACAAAAGTCTTGACCAAGAGTGTGAAATTGAGAAGATATCTAATCCTAACATCCTAAGTTGGATCAAGATAGTATAGTCATGGGTTAAGAAGGAAGATATAAGAATTGTATAAGAGTGTGAAGTGGAGAATGGAGTTGGTCCTTTGTAAGTCCCTCCCATCCTTCCTTAAGAAGCTTCTTATATTCCATCGTAGTCTTCATGAAATCCTTATCCCCATGATGATTCCTATCAACTTCAAGAGGATATTTTCCAAGAGAACATATCCAAGAAAATAGAGGAATTAGAATCAAATATGAGATTACTAAGTCAAGGAGATATGGAAGGCTTAAACCCAAAATAAGATCCTATACCTAAACACACCTCATCTCCACTTCCTCAAGAGCTTCCCAAAGATTCTCTTACCTTGCATTATCAATATTAATTTGATCTCTATATTCCACCTCCACCAACTAGTTCATATTGTCCTTACTCCATCACCCTTTTCCTTGATGTACCTATGGTGTGGGAACCAAAGGAAGATCGGCTAGTTGATAAAGAAAGACAAATCTTGCTTGAATAAACCTACCTCTTTGACAGCCTCATTAGGCAAGATCACATGATTTCAAGATGCCTATTATTGGAACCACCATAAAGGAGGTTAAATATATTGTAGCCATTGAAAAATGAGATCAAATTATGATATCTAAAGTTCATTTTGAAATCCATCAAGAGGTCTTAAGTGATGAAGAGAAGGTAAGTCCTTTGTGTTGAATCTCTTTGCTTAGTTGATGATGAAGAATGTTTTATTTGTGTTGAATAAAATATCTTGAGAGACGAAAATGAAGAGGAACATGCTCAATTCATGGCTAATAAATAAGACCTCATGAGAAATTATTAGGAGGAGATCACCATAGGGACTCCCCTTGGTGAACAAAAAGATAAGTCACAAGCTTTTGCCTCCATATCTAAAGTAGAATCTGATATCAAGGAGGGAGAACACTTTCAAGCAATCCCTATGGAAGTGGAAATATTGGGAGAGTATCATGAGACCAAGATAGAGGAATTATCCCTTGAATATGATCTAATTAAAGATGAAGAAAATATGATTTATTATGTGGAGATTTTAGATTGGGTTGATGAGGAAGGATGTCTTCCCTTTTCCAAAGAAGAAGAAGTGACCATAAACTCTTTCATCACTTTGCAAGATATCATTGATGAACATGGAAAAGTTCTTGATCAGTATTTAGATGAATTGTTTGAAGTCATGGGTATAGGTTATACTCCTCTTCAAGAAAGATATGAGTTGGTCAAAGATGGAGAAGGCAACATTGGTACATGAGTAAGTATGCAAAAGTAAAGCATTCTTTCAAATCTATCCTTTTAAGAAGCATATGCATTTGAAAATGACATGTTTGAAGTCATCAAGATGGGATATAATTATTTCAACCAACTAGGAGAAACACATCAGATCTTGAAGAATGAGATAAGATCCTATTGGCCTCAATCTTCTAAGGAACAAGGAACTAATTCTCTTGAAGCCATGCCTACTAAGGAGATATAAGTTGACTATGAAATGAAGAGTGAGAAGAAACATGAAGTTTGTGAACATGCTCAAGAGGAATATATATACATTGGAGACCTATTTAACTATGACCTACTTGAGATCAAATAAAATGAAGTGCCAAGCAAGAGGTATGGTCCACAAAACACTCAATCTAAAGAGAAGCATGCTTGACACTATGTGTCATCTCACCATTAAGATGATTAAAAAATTTTTACTTTTGATCCTAGAAAGGAGGTATGATTAGTTTATATTTATGAATAATAGGTTGTTTCCTTATTTCCCCCAAGTACTTTTGTACATATGTGTGTCGTGTGTGTTCACTTTATTTATTACATGTGTCCTTTGCTTTGTGTGGTAGAGGTATTCATTAATGTTTTATATTGATCAAAGGTTTTTGTTTAATGGTAAAATATTTTATTATTTTCCTCAGTCCTTAGATGAATCTTAATCCCAATGGACTAATAAGGCTACTTGTCTAGTTAGTATAACAAGCATACTACCCCTATGAGTCACTAATTTGTTGACCAATTTTGACTTTTAGGTCAAATTGAGGCACCCCTAGTATAAAAATTGATTTTAGTAATATAATGGGGTATAATTTATTGTCATGAGATTTTACATATGTCATTTGATGTCAATTAATGTTGTACTAGCTTTGGTCAATTAGTGTCTAGGTCTATTTATCATTTTGGGTCATTTTAAGGGTTAAAAATAGGCATTTAACACTTTGTATGAGTTTCTCGGGAAATGTGAAAGTGTCAAAACATGATTTAATGTCCCATTTGTTCTTATAAATTTTAATAAAGTAGCATAACTTAAAATATTTTAGGTTATTTAGAGAAAAAGTAGTTTTCTTGGAAAAAAAGAGAAAGTGGCACTTGTATGGCTTCTTTGGGAAGTGTGCCACTTAGAAAAGGTATAAATGTGACTATTAATCTTATATAAATTCATATAAAAGTTTTTTTTTTTTTAATTTCCATTTTATTCTCAAAACCATTCTACTCCATCTTTGTCCTTTTTGGCATACTAAAGTGAATAGCAATTTTTTGTTTGGTACAATCAATAAAAAAAATTTTAGGACAAATTATCTTGGGGGTGTATTATAAAATAATATAAATTAATTTTAATATAAATAAGTTTGATAATTATCAATTTTTCTTTATGAATCATCCATTTGAACTGGATTGTGTAAATCTACCTATCAATCTATACACCCTTTAGGTTTTGGTCTTGTTTGGGATATTTCGTACAATTTGGATGCTAAGATTTATTTAAAATAATTTGTAATGAATTATAAAATGATAAAAACACTTTTTTTCATGTTTCATGAGGTTTTTGTATGATAATCATCTCAATTTGTAGGAAGCTACAATTTTTTTAGTTATGGGCAGTTTTCACCATTTTTAAGAGTTTTGTGCTTTGTCAATGGAGTCATATTGTTGTGTTAGTGTATTTAATATGTTTTAAGTGTATTATTTATTATAAATCCACCTTAAAAACTCATTATTCAAATCACTTTCATGAGTGTATTCATAAAACATGTAATCAGTTTGCCTTATGATTGTAGCACACAGTTAACCAAGTGTTTTCATGGAAGTTTCTCCACACTAGAAGGGAGGGTTGAATTATTGCTTTGAGACTTTAAATATATTGATGTTTCCATTTAAAAACATTAAGGACAAATCAATATTTTAAGACAAAATTCATGCTCATTTTATACACTTGCATATAGACTGCCTACTAAACTTAGTCAAAAGTCACCTACAGGTGACATCAGTAGAGACATGAAGGTATTTGAACAGAGAGAATTAGATGGGTTTAGGGAACATAATGAAATACCTTTCAGAGGTGATATATGATCAAAATATATTGAAATTGACTTCTAAAGATGAAGACTGAGTTTTTAGGCCTCTTTTCCTAAAAAATAGTAAAGTAGAGGTCAACAAGCTTTTTGTGATTAGCCTAAAACAAGAAGGTAAATGTATTAAAGTGTCCAATTTGGTCAATATTTTAGTCTCTAGTATGAGGTAGGACCATTATAAGTTTGAGAGGAGGATGGCCAGTGGAAGATGGAATTTGAAAGTCCTAAAAGTACCCATAAAGATACTAAATTAAGGTAGTGAGAGCTATATGAAAGAGCTCACAAAGGAATTTAGCTCCAAAAAGTTACAAAATAGACTCAGTTTCCATATTTAGAAGATTAAAATAGTGTAAAGGACTATAAAAAATTAAATATATAATTATAAAGAGGCATAGGCTATGTTTGGACCACCCTGCACCCCTTTAGTCAGTACATATCCTAAGCAAGTACCTACAATCAGTCCCCAAAAGTTATACTTAGTTTCAATTACCAAAAGAAGAAGTGATAGTTTTTAAGACATGATAAAATATTATTTGAATAAAATAATATCAAAAAGTAAAGAGATCAAGATGGGAGGCTATGATATGTATAACCTTTACAGTCACCTATAGGGTCATACTTAACCTACAAATTGACTATGTTTATCTCTGACAACAGTGTGCATGATAGGTTGCCTAAGTGATTGATTTAAGGTTACCCAAGGGAAAAAATGAATCTAAGTCATGGATTAATAAGTATGGAGGATATAAGATATCTCATGCACTTATTTCAAGCCTAACAGGGCAAGCAGACTTACAGGCCCTCTCTGAATCAACTATAGTTGAATTTGAAGGGTAGAGAGTAGAAGGATTAGGATCTGTGGTGTAGGTTTGACCTAGAATTGAAATGAAGGAACCTATTTTATTGATAAATTAACATTTAAGTATTTAAATGTAATTTTAAATTTTTTATCAAAGCCTTAACATGTATAATAACCACATTTAGAGGAGAAAGTAGCAATATATAGTAAGTTACAAGTGATTGAAGCATAATAGGCCTTGGTTGAGGTTTAACCTAAATCTCTGACTTGGAAGGTATATAAAATAAATGATTCAAGGAGACTTGGTATACATTTTAAGGTTTTAATAGGACATAATACAAAATTAATTAATCTAAAGAAAGCCATAAACACCTACAATAGGGCTATCTTATCAGTTAGGCTTGACTAAGTAAGAAAAGGTATGAAGGTTGAGAAATGCATAGGAAGATTTTAAGTGTTCCAAGAAACTTAAAATGAAAATTGGGGATGTATATGAGTTTATGAAATTTGTCTTGAAGTAAAAACATGTATAATAACCTACATTAATCCTAAGTAAATAAAGCATAGTCAGTCAGTCAAGTGATACCTAGTCTTGACTGAATAGTTGCATGATGAAGTAAAGTAGAGAGTTAAAGTAAGGAGTAGATGATGGGACACCTAAAAAAGGACAAAGAGAACCTTATAGGTATTTATTAATTCAAAACAATAAATAGGAGAGTCCCCAATGAAACAAACTCAGTCTAAATACTAAAACCCTACCCAATCTATCTTGTTAAGAGACCATTTTTAGAATTTGAGAGCTTAGGGGGTCATATGAGATGGCCAAGATCTAAAATTTTATGTGATAGGTACTAATTTTTTTTATAATTCCTTAAAATACTAATATTTATTGAGGTATAGGGGAATTACCCCCTATTTTTTCTCAGACAAGGGGTACTTCCCTAGATGCATGAAGCTAACAGGTTTTGGGAGAAAGGGATGGAGAGTGAACCAAATGTTTGTTTGAACTTTTTATAAGGTGATATGAGTTTTAATACTCCTATTAACATCATATTAATCAATCAAAAAAGGATGGAACCAAGTGAAGTGGGATGTGGAGCTAGGTATGCAGGCATAACTGTTTGAAGCCTAGAGCCAAATTTGGAAGTCACTTACATTCATAGCTTTAAGTATGCATTATAAATAATTGGGATATGTGAATGGGGTCATGAATAATATTTAAATCTTATAATTTACAATTAAATCCATCAAAAACTAGTTTTAAACCTTAGATTATAGATAGACCTATTGAGCAGGGCTATGCCTAGTGCCCATATGGGGGGTCTATTACACTTTTCACATGAGGTAAGAATTATATCCTATAAAAATGTGTTCATGGGATGGATATATTTTTTTTGAAGATTTTTGAGGTGAAATAAATCATCAATAATCCATTTTTATCTTAGGAAACCACTCAAACTTATAGGAAAGAGGAAAACAAGTTTGATAGGCTAACTTAAAATGCTCACACCTTTCATGAGGCATTTCATGGATGCCAAAGAAGTTCAAGGATGCTATCAAGGTCCCATAAGAATAATTTTGTGGAATTATTTTGTAGGTTTTATATCCAAATTTTATGAACCAACCTTAAGAGTGGAAATAGGTCTAAAACACTTACAAATCCTTGCCTGAGACTAGTTTGGAGAAATAGAGTTGTATAGATAATATAATGATATTTTTTGTCTTCTATTATGATTGTATGTTATAGAATACTCCTAAATATACTTCAAACCAAGATTAATTGTATGTACTTATATTTATGGAGGTAGAAATAAGGTTTTTCCCACTATTTTATGTGTTGTGTAGGCTATAAGAAGGTCAAGAGAGGAAACCAAGTTTGAGTGGAATATTAATACTTAATATAACTAACCATATTTTATTTCATGCCATAAAAAAACTTATAAGTTGCCCAAAAAAGTGATTCAACTCAGCCAATCAAATCTGGTATATTGCACAAGCTAGAGAGAAGTGTGAAAACTTCAAGTAAATGGCCTTTTAAGGTGCCCCTAATGATTAAAATGTAATGTATGGTGTTGAAAAAATTCACCTAATTTTTTTTATGGATTTTAATGGAATATATAAGGCATTTTGGAGGCTAAGCATGTAGTGTGCATGGAAGGGCAATGTTTTGGACTATAGATGACGATGGATCATTTTAAATTGATTATAGAAGACCAGGTATGCAACCAATGCATTGAGAAGCATGTATGATTCCCCTATCTTGAATTAAAATAATTATAAATAATATCCATATGATATTGGATGTACAAATAGAGGCAATCATGAAGGTAGTTTTTCTATACAAAATGGGGAGCTTTATGCACTTTTCATCAAGTTTGTGACTTCGTTTGACACTTGTTGCTCCTAAAATTTCATGGTTTGACCCATATAATATTCTCATGAATTTATAACTTATATTATTATCTTTAAAGTGTCCTTGTGACCCTTCAACTTCTCTCTCTCTCTCTCTCTCTCTCTCTCTCTCTCTTTCTCTCAAACTCTATAAGAGTTAGCCTTTCTGGTATTGTATTGGATGCTCCACATGAGTATGGTAAAGCCTTGCTCATTTGTATTCCTTTTGATCAATAAAATGACTAAGTGTTACCTCTTACATGACTGTACTTAGTATTTTTTACTTGAATGTTTGATTTTGCTTAAGTGACACTCTTGTTTCCTTAACATGTTATCTCATACTTTCAACCTATTTGCACTTTGAAAGATTATTCTTATAGGGCATGTGAAGTGTTTTATGATGCTTTAAGGTTAATTGAGTTAGTGTTTTCATTATCACCATCCAAGGCATATTGTCTATTTCTCTTATCCTAGATGTTCATCTTGACCTCACAATGTAACATTGATGTGAGAAGTTGTAGATTGGAGAAGTGTATGTTTTAGTTTGTTTCTTGGTTGGAAGTCATCAAATTGATTTGGTGTATCACCTCATTAGTTTAGATTTATTTTCAATTAACTCTCTCCATTTCTGCCCCCCCCTCAAAATTTAGTTATAAGTTCAATCCTGAGTGGTACATCAATGGAGATATCCCTATTTAGAAACTCACCTTATTCCTTAGGATTCCCATAATCCTAGAGGTGATTCTATTGTGTCACTTAGATGAGGAGAGATTTTTATCTCCTCAAAGGGTGCAAATCCAAGTGATAGTCGAACACTTTTGAGGGTAGATATGTGGATATCATCATAGTGAGAAAGATTTATAGGGATATAGCCATTGAAGTAAATAAAAGGATGGTTTCTTTCCATGGTGGCCTTAGGAATTTTCAAGAAAGGATGAATCAAAAACTTTCTTATGGGCTTGTGAGCAAGATAGGACCTCTTTAGATAGGGATGGGTGTGCTCAAATATACTTGATTTTTAGCAATAAGGATGAATATTTTGAAATTAAAAAGTATTTATTTGGTGAGATACCTTGTGTTTACCTTGGGAATAAAAGAGTGCACTGGTATACAACCAAGACTAAAACATTGAAATTGCCAATACTATAAGAAGTGGACTATTAAAACTCCTTATTGTCCAAGTCGTCATCTACTTTGAACAACTTTGATGGAAATCATGTCCCACTGAGAGTTCTAAAACTATTATAGCCTATAATTACACCCTAGATAAGTCAAGTAAACCTTCTCAATTTTAGGAAAACATGAAAACTATCTCCTTTTATAGACAAGCCACTACAAGAGATAGATCTCTAGGTTTTAAAGGGATAACTCCCTTGATTTGTCTTTTAGGATCACACTAAATTAAGATAATAACTATTGGGTTTTAAAAAGAGAATAAGGAGAAATAAAATAAACCTATGCTAATGAGGTGATACACCAAAACAACTTCACACAACACACTTACATCTGTACTTAAGAAAGAAGACTACTCAAACTAAATTCAATCTTATGTCCTTCTAACATAAGTATTTAACATAGAGGTATATTGTTATGCTTATCTAGAGGTGGGTGAAAATAAGGTATAATATAAGACACTAATGATCCCTCTAACACTTCAAGACACACCTAACAAACAATACACTTTATGAAACCTGTTAGAAGATCACTCACACAAGATAATCAAGAGCAAAAATGGAAGGAATGAGATATCGGAGTTGTTGTTGCCAGAATCTGGATAACGCGAGTGCAATGAAGACGTGATCACACAAGATGAACAAGTGCACACCACGAAGATGCTAAAGCAATTTGACAATGACAAGAAGATAAATTGCACAAAACAAAATGGAGAAACCAAATCTGAATTAGTAACATGAAATGGCCAAAATGAAGAATACATATAGGAGAGCTAGAAAGTAACTCCTCCACAAATGGTGGTCAAAGCACCCCAAGAATAGACTCCTCAAAAGGTGGTGACAAGGTGCTAAGAATAGAGAAATAACTCCCATACCCGGAATAGGAGTATCTTATGCCATTCTTATGACACCTTATAACACAAATATGACACACAATCTCCACATAAGCTAGCCTATCCCACGAATGTAGGAAAACTCCATGTATGCACAAATATATGATATTCCCTAATTAATAAATAGGGAAAAATAAAAACCTACACTAATAGGAGAGCATGTTCATCATTTGTCAATCGCACAATCCAATTAACACACTTAGGAAAGAGCTTTTAGAGAATGAATTCAACTTATAAAACTTTATTAAAAGGCAAATGAGGTGTCAAAACTAGCAGGTCTTTGCCATACTAATTATGAATTCAATGCAAAGCCAAAAAGGCTTGAATTTATAGAACACATGAGAAGAGAGAGAATAGGTGAAGAAGAAGGGTCATAAGACTAGGTTTCAAAATTAAACAACTAATTATAATTTCCATGGAATGAAGCGGAAAAGAAGTTAGGAGGATGCTATGAACATGTGTGAATCTCAAATAGAGCACCTTACTCAAGTTGGTGTAAACCCTTCATTTCTTTACTTTGAAACTACCTTCAAGATGGTGAGGAGTGTACTTGAGTGTCCAAAAATTCCATAGGAATCATTGACACATATGGTTTATCATGATAATTTAGATAAGAGGTTAGTGCATGTCATATAATCATCCTTAATTAATGAATTCATCTTTGTCACTTGTCACTCACTACCAACAATCATTAATTACTAGACCTCTAGGTCTATCCCACACTTGTCATCCAAATGGCTTGTATTTTCTCATAGAAATGAATTACGAGGTTATAAGGACACTTTTTTAATACCTAGTTTTCCTCTTTTCCATCATGTAGACCTCAAAATTTTCTAAGTAATCCTTCTCATTATCTATTAGGCAGTCACATTGTCCTTATTGTGCTATATTTTGTCTGTCTACCATGAATGGTTTCATAGAGATGTTTTCATGCTTCACTATGGTAGTAATTTAGTTTGAGAAGTTGAAAAAAGTCCCTTAAAACCTCCCTCAATGTATATCACATGTTCATATAATTTTGTACCTATAAAACACTCAAAACTTACAAAAAAGCTAGATTTTACCTTGTTCTTACAAGTGGTGGTATGAACCAATTGGGTTTTAAGGAACTTGAGAGAGTTTTAAACAAGGAAAAAACAATTTCCAAGCCATTTTAATAATTTTTAATGCATCTCCAATCATATTTTTCCCACTGAGTTATAGCAATGGTTTTAGGAGGGTTTTAGTAGGTTTTGTTTCTTAACAATAGTTCATAAAATCTTGACATCCAAACCCTAAATCAATTACACAAATATTGAGTATAAGTCCCTCACCAACTAAACCTGACTACTCGAGGTATCATTCTTAGTGTCCTTACAAATATGAGAACTTAAACTTGTCCTCTCAAGCTCTCTCACACATTATGTATAGGTCACTCAAGGAATTAGGCCAAAATGATGACTTGTGTGATGTTCCCTAAAAAAAATGACTCCCACTAGTCCTCCACTTTCTATGGAAGTTCCTCAAAAGGCTTATAAATCTCTCATTGCCATATGGGTCAAGTTATGTGCCTATAAGGCTTAGGCCTAATAGGCCTAACTATGTTTTATGCATATTTGACCCTTTTGAAGGTTTTCTATGGTTGTAGGGCCCTTGATATCATTTTTAAACTTTATGATAATCATTTACAACATCTTATAGTCATTAAAAATTTTCCTTTTCATGTATCTCACTTTCTCATACTAAACCTGTAGGTTGCCTAGCTCACAGACTATCCTTTGTTTGAGATAAAATAGATGACATATCCCTTATATACCTAAAAAAGTGAGGATATGGATGCATTTAAAAACTCATTAAGATTATTTTTTCCATTTTTTAGAGTTAGATCACATCCATAGACCCCAAAAACCTTCACTTATTCAAAACTAGCTCACTTGATCTTGACTGTCTATAGGGGCTAGCATCTCAGGCTGAGTGACAAGTTAGAGTTGGTCTTTGCCCTATAATTTAATCATGAATGTCATATGAAATTTATGTTAACACTATGGGAGATGTATATGCATGTTCACCATCTTACATCTTTGCCAACCCTCTCAACATGCACTCTCCATTTGACTAGGCCTAGTTTGCAATCAAACTGTAAGTGTCTCATCTTAGGAAAATGAGACTCCTATCAGTGAAATTCATTCTTGATCAATGTTTTTCATGGATTTTTATCTCTCTTGATATTATGCATATCATTTCAAACTTAAAGAGTCACTATACCTATAGGCCATGCTTCTTATCTCCCATCATCAATACATTTTAGGTATGAAAAGTGACTATAAGTGTTATTTTGGGATATGATGGTCACCTATGTCAAAAAATTGAACATCAACTCATTTTATTTCTCCTAAGGTAATAGTTTCATATTTAATTCAAATTAGGTCACTTGGTCTTGACACATATAACCATTATGTCATGTTGTGTTGTAAGACCATTCTAGATCCAAAAGAACTATAGATTATTTACAGTCTAAACTAAGAACCTGCTTAAATTAGAAGCCTACTTACCTCACATTATCTTGACCAAATAATTATTTTTTCATGTCAATATATTTAATATAGGTTTGGGATACATGAGATAAACCATTATTCCTATGTATACTTCAAGAGACTTCACCATGTGATGTATTTTATATGAGTAAATACCTTATTCAGAGAGTTTAAGGTAACATATCTCTCAATTACAACTTAGCCATTTTGGAAACATAGACATAGGTTTATATATAGTATAATGGATTCACCATTAAAAAAATGGTACTATCAATCCCCTCACACCTGATTTATGGTTTAAATGAGTTTAGACACCCTAATCTCAACCCTCCTCTGTGTCATATGTATTGACTCTCAGACTATATTGGAGACTGCCTATAGGTCAATATGGTATATGACTTTGTGTGCTAAATTGGTTCTCACAACTAATTTCTAACCATTTGAAAGGATCAATCTCAATGGTTTCACATTATAAACCTCTTCATAACTTTGAAACCTCCTTACCTCCTCACCATGAGTGGCCAAGGCCTAGTTCCATCTAATTGTAGGTGACAGTCACAAGGAAAACTAACTATGTGCATTTCTTAAACCTCTCACTTCACCAAGAGATGAATTTTATAACTCAACCTTAAAAAATAAATTATTATCATGAAATGATGGATTTAACACATATATCACCTTTGTTTATGATACTCACATAGGAAAACAAGCTTTTACAATAGGTGAAACGCTATCTGTAGTTTTAATGGAGCCTTATATCAACAAAAAGAGGCATCTCTACTTATTTATCTCCACACATGTAAAAAATATTTAAAACCTTGTGATAGTAAGTTCATTCTCTTCAAGGACATGTACACCACTTGCTTTTCTTAGACCAATCCAAATAGATAAGGAGAAATGAGGTGATGGGGATGTGTAGGTAGTTTTGAGAGGTTAAACTTCTTAGCAATGGTTCATGAAACATAGTACACCATAACTAAAAATATTTCCATAAATTTGGAGTAAATATAGATTATTATCACCCACCAAATTCATTTTCTCTGACTCACCTCTTCCTATTCATACCATACTAAAATTAGTTGACCTTTTTAGCTTGTCTAGGAGAGTGATAGAAAATATGAACCACATTTTATCATTTTTAGACCTATCAAAGATACCTAACATGTAAATGAACTAAAGGGACCTAAATGGACATTTTTTAGCCTTCCCATGTGCCTATTTTACTTTCCTTATCCATACAACTAACCTTAACTATCTATCTTATAGTGATCTCCTTAGATGGATGTTAAACCTAAATTATGTCAATTATAAAACTAAATCCTAAAACTCAAATGACATCTTGGATGTTCAATTACACTTTGACACATTTTTTCTAAGTAGTAAACTATACATTTCACAAATTGACTCAAAATATGACCAAACAAATGACATAAGGGGAATATTATGACTATGACACATATGAATAAAGTGAAATAGATAAATTACCCCAATATACATGAATAAACATATTTATGATCTTGGAA